>NW_019773513.1:1226691-1388365 GCF_001039355.2 Lingula anatina
TACTATAAGTTACTATAAGTAACTGGCTCGCGCTGCCAGTAATTACGCGGCGGGATATTCAGGGCACAGACCGTGATCATAAGATAGCGCGAATAGAAAATAGATTTTTAGAAAATAGACATTCCATGTGAACGAAGCCTTAGACCCCATTCCCAGAGATAAGATTGATCCAAACTAGATCGCCCTAACTCCCAGGGGGTTCACGCTAAATAGCTGTCAGCCGAGCGGGCACGAAAGTTAATTACCCCCTTACAGCTTGTAGTAGGCGGGACGGACATTTAAGCCGGATTATCTGATAGTAATCTAGTGAGACTCCCCACGGGGATAGATCGATCAAAAATCTATGGGAATACGCCCTTAGGTACAGAATTGAAAGGGGAGTCATACATGTTCCACTGCCGATGTCGCAGGACTGTTAAACGATAATTGCCGTTTGCGATCTGGAGCCTCATACTGGGCGTGTGATTGTCTAAATCATGCATGAATCATCTTTATCATAAGAAAAATAAATGGAAATAAAAGAAAAAAAAACTACAAATGTCAAACTAATTTCTATAATGTATTATCCACACCACATATTAATACGGGAGTTTTGCACTGTCAACAACCTCCGGCACATACGGAACGTACCGAACGGTTAGGTTCGCAGAATAGCGGTTCGTGGTTTGTTGCGCGGTGCTCGTGGCCGCTAGTTTTACGTTTGTGCCAATAAATCGTGGATTGAGTCTTTTATTTTTTGCGTTAGTGCTCACATATCTAAGGCTCGAGTCTGAAAACACCTAAACCTAATCTGTGTGGAGAGCATTGTGGTGCATGGGTGGTGTATCTCTCATACACGCAAACTTGTAACATCGATATATTCTTTGTTGGCATACAACCGTCTGAGTGTAGACGTTCTAGCCTGGGTGAAGAGGATAGAGCCCAGCTGCCACACTACTGGTGCTGAAAGCACACTCGGCTGTCACCTTGATTGGATAGTAAACGATTGTCGTAAAATCGCTAAATGATATTAAAACCGGGTGCATAAACTTGAAAACCACCTAGAGCAACCTTGGACTACCACATTAATCCAATACAATGCAAAAATAAACTATAACAAGTGGTTAAAGCCTTCAAACCGAATGCCGTAAAGTCCCCATATACCTCCATAGAGACAATAAAATAGGGTATGCGCTGAAAGCTACCGGTAGCATATGAACAGTTAGTATCTTTCTCTGCCAGTTCAGGAGCTTTAGTCCCACTTTAACCCCTAAGTGCTGAATGCCAAGTCGGGGGACAGCAGGTATCATTGAATTAAGGGACAGATATTACATGTAAGGCTCTGGGCGGGGTCCAACTCACGTCCTTCAGGAGACGGACTTACCAGTCTGATCACAAGGTCAGTGTTGTTGCGTAATGATAATAATAATAATAATAATAATGACGTTTTTACCTCCGCCAAGGAGGTTATGTTTTCACCCCTGTCTGTCTGTTTGTTTGTCATCAACATAACTCAAAAAGCTATGGACCGATTTTGATGAAATTTTCAGGGTAGGTGGGAAACGGGTTAACTTAGAAGTGATTAGTTTTTGGTGGTATTCTGGATCACTAATCAATCAATAATCAATAATAATCAAAAATCGCTGCCTTGGCGGAGGTCTGCGCTCTCGGAGTGCTTTACTAGTTTATAGATGTCTCAATGTCTGAGTATTGCATTCAATATGTATTGTACAAATATCAGTGGTATCATAGCTGTCCTTATACGGGAGGCACGTCACGTGCCATATACATTATCAAACACAATCTTCTACCACGCCATTCGAGACAGACACGGATGGTTTACTTTTCCTGTCCCAAGGGTCAGACGTTGAGCATAATTACATATGTAAAAGATGAAAAGAATACGCAGTAGATCGGACTGCGGATAATATCCCTTTCAACTGTAAAAAAGTCTGGTTTTGCTGGATGAAGACGCCCTTGGACTTTCATTACAGTAAAATATGTGAGTGGTTATAGCAAGAGTGAGAACTTTCCGATGAAGATGTCTCTCCAGCCCAACCGACAGGACGGCACACGAGGACCAAGACGTTGGGTAAAATTGTCGCTTCTCTACGCCGTTATCTTAACAGCAGTTATAGCTTCACTTGTAGTGTATAATTCACTGGATACGGTAATTATTTTATCAAAACGTATTCAATCCCACATGATAAAAGGCTTTCTGAACGTTACAGGCACACCGACGGAATCTTTCACAAACAATACTGAGGTTTTGCGGCAAAAAATAATCTTATATTGGAGAAGTCATAATTTATGTGATTATTTCACCTTAACTAGATCAGGACCGATGTTCAAAGATCTGAACTGTCTGGTGAACAATTGCGTCTGGACGGACGATAAAACAAAGGTGAAAGAAGCCGACGCGGTCCTCTTTTTTGACCTTTGTCTGAGGGGGGTGACACCCCCGGAGAAAAACCCCCAGGGTCGTTGGGTGCTTGTTACCCACGAAAGCCCTTGTCGCGCCGATAACTTTAAACTTTTGTCAGAGTGGAATGGTCTCTTTAACTGGACGATGACGTACACGAAAGACAGCGACATCTACAGTCCGTATGCACAAGTTATGAGTAACGATGGGTACACCTCGCGGTTACCTAGGGAACAGATATTGTCAATTGCCAGAAAGAAATCGAAACTTGTAGCTTGGATGGTCAGTCACTGCTCCACTCAGAGTAGACGAGAAGAATACGTCAAAGAGCTACAGAAATACATCCCAGTGGATGTATACGGGAAGTGTGGTCCCCTTGTGTGTAAGCGAGGTGACTCGCGGTGCTCTGAGATGCTCAACACCGACTACAAGTTTTACTTAGCATTCGAAAATGGTCTTTCAAAGGATTACGTGACAGAGAAATTCTTTGATATGATTCCACTGAATGTAATCCCGATTACTCGGTCTGGAGCAAATTTTAGTCGACTTGGAATTCCATCCGTATTGCACATAGACACCCGGGATTTCAAATCTCCAAAAGATCTGGCAGAGTATCTCAAACGTCTTGATCAAGATGATGAGAGCTACGCTGCCTTACTGAGAGCAAAAGCGGACTACAAGGTCGTTGACTGGAAACAGAGTTACTGTGACCTATGTAAGAAGTTGAATGATCCGAACGAACCGAATAAGAGTTATCGTGCTGAAGAAATTAAACGACAACATGGCTCTTGCGTACCACCAAATGACCTCCGACCTTAAATCTTTCAGATCCGAAGAGTGGATTATCTCCGAATATTTGTCTGGATTTTGCAATTGCCTTTCAAATAGTTTTTTAACTATACCGTTTAAATTGCTCCGTTATAAACAATGTGTTGTACCGGGATAGACAGCCTTACTGTTTTTTTTATTTCTTTATTTTTATTTATTTATTTTTTATTTAATTTCATGATAGAGAAAAAAGAATAGAGAGAGAGGATAAATTGACACTGACTAACCGATTTTCTATAAAAAGTTTATTGTTTTTTTAGTAAGCCCTTGGAAGCAGAAATAGATGTGGAATGCTAATCCTATTGCCAATTGTCTAACATGACCCTGTAGTTGAGCAGAAGTGGGAACTGTGCAACGGTGTTGAAATTCTGTCAGATCTAGTCCGGTTCTTCTCTAGTGTATAGTAACGACCAGTGGAAACATTTTACCTGAAAGGAAGTTCGACATTTCGTTTATTTCAAAATAACTTATTACATGTGAAATCACACCAAATCATGGAAATAAATTTCAGCGTCAGTAAACCTAAGTTTTAACAACCAACAAAAATTTGAGTACAGAGTGCCTCGATTTTACTCTTTATACACGTTGCATGATACAATGTACTAGTGCGTATCGTGAGTGGTTACTTGTTAAACTTCAAAACCGCATTTAATAAGATAAAGAGCTCATCGCGTTTAATATCTTTGTTGCGTGTTGCCAAATTTTCACCTTAGCGGGCACGTTTAATATCAACTCTGCAAGGTCAACATGGTGCACAAGTCGCCGAGGCGTTTTTCTTATTGCAATGGGGATATAATAATACTGCTGTTCCTTATAGCTTTTCACTTTCCAACATTTCTGCGAGTTTTGTTTACAGTGTTTTGCCTTACACTGCATCAAATTCAATTTGGCACAGTTGATTCGAAAACGCATTCATAGAGGTGGTTATTTTAAGTTTGACAGACGAAAAGCTTCCTCGCAGAATAGTTTAGCACTTGTGACAGCTGCCATAATAACCTCTATATCCTCTACATTTGGCATTTTTGTTAACCGTACTGAAACCAGCTGTTAAAAAGCGGAACCTTTACAAACTTACCATTTTCCGTAATAGCCATTTCCATAGCCATAACCACCATAGCCTCTTCCATATCCATAACCGCCATAGCCGTATCCAGCATAGTTGCCGTAGGCGTGGACCTTGCCGTAGCCGTATCCTGCGTCAGCATAGCCGTATCCGGCACCGTAGCCGCGTCTGTAGCCGTAGCTGCCGTAGCCGGCGGCAAGGGCACAGGCAAGGATCATAGCGAAGATCACGAGTCTCATCATCTTGGCGGTTGGTTGAGGTTGGTCTGTCTGGGAGGTAGACTGATGCAGAAGGCCGAATTTTGCCGTCTTTTAATACTTTTAGGCTGTGCGGGAGAGTTTGCATTAGTACCACCTTGCGTGATAATTAATGATTAGATTGTCCGGTTTATAATTGTTTTCTTGATCCCGTTATAACACCACTCCGTGTATCCAGCTCTTAAGCCCTTTCATTGCGCAACAAACGATTAAAATGCTTCCAGATCAAAAGACATTAATTCACATTTGTTTAATGGGGCGTAGCATGCGATTGTTTTGGGTATACATGTAGTACAGCTTATTTACCTCAATATAAAGTTTTGTTATCGATACAAAAGAACAGATATTCCGAGTAAATATAAAAATAATACCAATGCCGGCAGTAGTGGTTTGATGGTGGAAGCAGTGGATGAACTGTCATTAATACTTAAAAGTTTATATGTTTGCAGGAGATGGACATCCTTTGTAATAATTGAACCCAGGAGCTTTTAAATCAAATTCACACGTCGTCCAACACCATGGCACCATTGCCGTATCTTCTACTAATTTAAGACACTATTATTGATGCTGTCTTGGTAATCTGAAAATTAAAGAGATAAGAACTGTTCACTTTGGTCAAAAGACGGATTTTCTGAGGGTAAAGGACAATTTCCCCATACTTACCAATGGTCAATGAATCCATTCCGACATTCAAAGTTAGTTTTTTATTCTAAAATTTTTTTTGGTAACAATCTCTCAAGAGATAATTGCAGAGTGAAGGTACGGTGTCCGATAGCAAGCCCATATTCCAGAATAATAGCTTTAACCACTGTTTTCGTGGTAAAATGGAATTTATTATATTCCTGTGAGTTGCTTTCAGTGTGGTTATTGTGAACTATGCTTTTTACTGATTTACATGCACAATGCTCTAAAGCTGTAAGTAAGGTGGGGTTTTCAATGTAAAGCGAGCCTACATGTTCAATTTCGTCCAATTGAATTGAACGTTAAGAATGGAGAGTAACGAGAAGAAAGGGAAAGGAAAAGGACAGAGGATGCAAATCATTTTTGATTGAACAGAGGTTACAGTGGACTGACGCTTTTTTGTATGAACACATACGCAACTTTTCTTAAAATATTTAAATATTTTCAAAAACTGTTGAAAACGTCAACGCATATAAAGAGGCCATGCCTATGTCACGTTGCGTTGTGTACGTGTACGTGCACGTGGCTATATTCTCCAAAACCATATATCTCGGTGCCTTTGTTTAAATAAAGGACTCAAATTAGTTCAAATATTTATGTAGATTGTTTTATTTCCATGTGACACTGTTTGTGAAATGCACAGTTGCAGCTTTTGTTCTCGTTGGCTTAAGTTTTTTTCTAGGAAACGTGCTGTCATTAATAAAGCAATAAAAATAAGTTATTGTTGAAGTCACAGGATTTAAAACACTTGGCCTTGCTATTTGTCCAAAGCATAATTAGCTCGAACCAGGCGATGAATTGTTTATGATTTCTTTTATTATATGGGTATTATCATTAATCATTGAAGGGGACAGATTGAGCTGTCCACTTTCTATGAATCATTCACTGCACGCACTGTACCGTACGGCACGTTCGCATCGAGTTCAACCTAGGCAGGTCCATTCTAACATTCTTTATCCGCCAGTTAGGTTGTTTTGATAACGTAAGTAGGCTTTCAATTACAATCTTATGGAGATTATTAGCAAATTTGAACGTCTCGGTTGATCCTTTTTTACTTTTTGTTTACCGTTGGATATATAACCTGTTATAACGCAATTTGTTCTAGTATATTAAGTAAATCCTAATATAGTTTGGCCTTGGTATATTAGGTAATTCCTAAGGTTTATTGCACATAAAATNTAAAGGACAATTTCCCCATACTTACCAATGGTCAATGAATCCATTCCGACATTCAAAGTTAGTTTTTTATTCTAAAAAGTTTTTTGGTAACAATCTCTCAAGAGATAATTGCAGAGTGAAGGTACGGTGTCCGATAGCAAGCCCATATTCCAGAATAATAGCTTTAACCACTGTTTTCGTGGTAAAATGGAATTTATTATATTCCTGTGAGTTGCTTTCAATGTGGTTATTGTGAACTATGCTTTTTACTGATTTACATGCACAATGCTCTAAAGCTGTAAGTAAGGTGGGGTTTTCAATGTAAAGCGAGCCTACATGTTCAATTTCGTCCAATTGAATTGAACGTTAAGAATGGAGAGTAACGAGAAGAAAGGGAAAGGAAAAGGACAGAGGATGCAAATCATTTTTGATTGAACAGAGGTTACAGTGGACTGACGCTTTTTTGTATGAACACATACGCAACTTTTCTTAAAATATTTAAATATTTTCAAAAACTGTTGAAAACGTCAACGCATATAAAGAGGCCATGCCTATGTCACGTTGCGTTGTGTACGTGTACGTGCACGTGGCTATATTCTCCAAAACCATATATCTCGGTGCCTTTGTTTAAATAAAGGACTCAAATTAGTTCAAATATTTATGTAGATTGTTTTATTTCCATGTGACACTGTTTGTGAAATGCACAGTTGCAGCTTTTGTTCTCGTTGGCTTAAGTTTTTTTCTAGGAAACGTGCTGTCATTAATAAAGCAATAAAAATAAGTTATTGTTGAAGTCACAGGATTTAAAACACTTGGCCTTGCTATTTGTCCAAAGCATAATTAGCTCGAACCAGGCGATGAATTGTTTATGATTTCTTTTATTATATGGGTATTATCATTAATCATTGAAGGGGACAGATTGAGCTGTCCACTTTCCATGAATCATTCACTGCACGCACTGTACCGTACGGCACGTTCGCATCGAGTTCAACCTAGGCAGGTCCATTCTAACATTCTTTATCCGCCAGTTAGGTTGTTTTGATAACGTAAGTAGGCTTTCAATTACAATCTTATGGAGATTATTAGCAAATTTGAACGTCTCGGTTGATCCTTTTTTACTTTTTGTTTACCGTTGGATATATAACCTGTTATAACGCAATTTGTTCTAGTATATTAAGTAAGTCCTAATATAGTTTGGCCTTGGTATATTAGGTAATTCCTAAGGTTTATTGCACATAAAATAAAATAAAATAAAATACTTTTTTGTGCCACTTCATTGTTGCATGTTTGGAAACTTCTTTTGTCTTCCAATGGTAATTTAGTCTAATTACTGTACTTATCTACTATAAGGTTAAGGTGTATGTGACCTTGTAAGCGATAACATTGTTTATGAAAGGGAGACTGTCTGGTAGCAATTTTATAAATCAGTTAAGATATAAAGATACACTTCTAGTGTAACTAAAAAAACTTCATTTCACTGCAACATGTCATACTCCTTCGTCAGGCTCAATGGATAGCATTAGACTTACTGTCCATGACATTTACCCGCCCATATGGATTTTCCCAGAAAGAAAAACAATTTTCTCGTACACACGAATCATTTATTATGTCTACCCCTCCCTGAACTTGGGTTTGACCTTCGATGAAATTTATAAAGGTTGATTTTAGCTCAAAAAGACCGGCCAGTCATTATAACAGCGACCATTTTCCTATAAGCTCCAACGGAAATATCAATATTAGGTACGCTTCACAAAAACTATTTAAGGGATTAAATCATTTTAAAGGTATATATGTAAGGTTTTATAATAAGCTGTGGATGGCAAAAAATAAGCATTTTAGGGATTTTCAAACCCATGAAACGCATCTTTAACCATTCAGGATAGAATAAGTGTGCCTTCGAATATAATATTATGTATAATATAACTTCGAATATAACTTTTAACTAAGGCTTTTAAAGTTCTATTTATTTCATATATTTCCTTTGTCCAATATTTTTACTGACCATATCTAAGAAGGATCTTATTATATATCTTAGAACGGTTTTATTATATTATTTTAATGTGTATTATGTGGACGATTCTATGTATGAACTTTTTTACGTCTTTCACCCTTGCGGTGGTAATAAGATAATTATAAAACAAAAACAAAAAAAAAAAAATTAATGAAATAAAAAGGGGATACTGTCCGATGACAACTTTTAACATCACTTAAGAGTTATAAATAAACACTGTTCTCAACTTTCCTGCCTAACAGCAATAACAATGACAACAAACAACAACATGGTTATTAGTGGCAATTATCGTAAACAATATGTCAAAAACACGATCTAATTTTGGACAAAAAATTTCCACTGAAATATCTGAAATGTGTCACGGTTCATTGAATGTCATGTCATTGATAGTGCCTCTGTCTGTACTAGTCCGCAATGTTTAACAAAGCCTCTTGTTTTTATTATCTTATCCTTTATTGGGGCCTTTCGTTGTCAACGTTATCGTCGTTCGACAGGCGAGTCTCCCTTTGTTCACAATGCTTATCTACAACTTAATTGATTTAGACAATTGCTTTCGATCAGTATCGCCTTTTCAAATGATGCTTAGGACCCCTATTGTTTCGGTTAAACTGGGCACTTTATTTCGTTTGCATAAATACATATTATTATTATCATTTATTCTGGAATCTGTTTTGAGATAGTATCTGGGTTTGTTTTCAATAATGGTACTTTTGTTGATAACTTGTTCGATTAAATCCATGTTTTTTGCCAGATTGCTACATTAAATGAGAGAGAAAATGGGTGTTGTTGGTGGAAAAGAAATACATGTTCAGGTTAGGAAGGCTTTGATCAATGTTTTGTTAATCGAAAATGAGATACAATATTGATAGATTTAACTTTGATAAACTCAAATTCGAAATATAGTGCATTTAGTAAAGAAACAAAATGATGAAGAGAACAGAAAAAACAATACATATTAAAAAGAATAGTCTTTTAAGATTTTTCACACTTAAGGTCGGAATATTTTAAGGGTAGCAAAGCGAAAAGCACAACGTTGGCACACACACGCACGCACACACACAAACACACACACACCAAAACACACACACGTCTCGACCATAACACCAATGTTAATGTTACACCTTTCTATGTCGTATTGATCAGAGTTGTCTACACTAGTATAAAGAGTAACTTTTCACTCTGTGAGCCCACCCAACTTCACCACATTGTATTCCGCTTTTTTTCCTTTTTTTCTTTTTCTTTTTGCCATCAGTGTACAATAAGTTGTGTATAGGCAAGCAGCTGAAACTACATACCAGTATGTAAAATTTAATAACTTCGATATGTTGATCAGCTGTACTCGTGTGTTACATGTTGTGATATCGATGCGCTTAGAATGCCTTACACGTAGCTTTTTAGGTCCATTCACACTTTTTGGTGCTCTCTGACCACAGAGTTCGCTAGTTGTCACTTACAAAAATATTGTATGCGCCAATTTCGCAATTTTGTATTCTGTTTTAGAGGTTGTGATATCAGAATATAATACAATTGCATGAACTTGTCGTTTTCTCAAACTGAGCGGGAAAAATCGACTGTACCGCTCGACGTAAAAAGGGCCTTAGGAAAGCCTAGGTACCAACTACGTTTTGGACGCACGGTTTTTAGGTTCCTTGCGTCCGGCTAGGACGTAGCTAGATCGAAGGGAAGAAATCAAGTAATTGGTTAAAAAGTTTCTACGTGCTGTTTGCGTCCTCCAGAAGTTGCACGATGGATGTGCTCCTCAAGCACGAACTCCCACGTTTTCCCCATTTTTTTTGACCGTGGACCACACGTAGCAGCCCGTACGGTTGGGACCTAGGCTTAAGCTTACTGTAGCTTCGTTTGCGAGGGAAAAACGAGGTATATGTTTACAAGCATATTGTGCGTCAAATCATCAGCGACATATATTGAAGTCAAGTTCACTGTCATGAACATTATGACCAAAAGTATCTGAAATGACAATTTATCACACCCTTGCTGATACAATTAACATATTTCGTTAGTTCTTTCTGTCTCTAGTCAAGACCAGTTTCACTTTGCTGCCCTGAGTTTCGTTCCAGCTATATGTAGTCATCTTTATCTAGTTAGCCCTGTAGCTATCGTCTGCTGGTCAAGCAAGAAATGAATGAACAGATTATTTTTGCGTTTTTTGACAATTAGAACCGAGGCTATAAGATGAAGAGTGTGCGCATATTTAATTGTCGCTTTGTGTGACGAATGATTTATTTTGGCGTATTGGCAAAGAAATGAAAGAATAGATACAAGAATAATAGACGCAGTGTACCAAGTTGACAGCTGGTGAATTATGATATCGCAACACGGAGACCATTAATCAACAAATCAATGTTTAACTTTCAATTTTTCATAATTTTAAAACATTAAAAAAAAAAGTTTGCACGCACAATTTTCTGTTTTTTTTTAAAGATTTGTTGTATCCAGGGGGGACGACGTAAGGTGATATGTGATAACAGAATTTTCTTCGAACATGTGATGTGGTATCAATGAATGATTATGTAAAGAAAAAAGTAAAGAAATAAACACAGAATTAAGATAAATAAAGATTGAAGTGAATAGTACCAACGACATTTGTTTAGTTTTCACAAATAACTCTGGGAATTTTTAGACATTCTGTTCACTTTGCAGTTCTCTTTCAGTACACATTTTACTACTCAGCCAAGAACACGATTGCATGCGTCTTAGCTTGCATTCACGCTTCATTACTTGAGAGACATCTTAATATCAGCGGCGCTAATGTGACCCCTTCAAAGAACCCTCAATCACAGCACAGTCCATCTTGAAGGCTAAATGGAAGTTTCAAGGCAAAAAAAAGCGATAAACGGTTTTAGAGGAGATGAATCCAAAAACAGGACTGAGTCCTCGCGGAATAATCAGAGCCTGTGTCTTGTGCAGCGTTTGCCGTGTGATTAATACATGTCTGTCATCAAACCTCCCGTGGGCATGGGTTTCTTTAGCACAAATGAACATTTAATTGCTGTAACATAGTTTCGACCTTGTCCATGATATATATATATATATATATATATATATATATATATATATATATATATATATATTGGTTATTTGAACTGAAAAAGCAATATGTTAGGAAACGAAATCTTGTGAAATATCTCCTCTACTAATACTTGCACTAAGTGGTCGGTCGGTGCGTGGTGAACACTAATTATTAGTATTCAAATTAAAATTCACTCAAAACCTATTAGGAAGCGCACACATTATCTATACTCAATCTACACTACTCCTTGTCAGGCAAAAGAGCGATGATCTCTTTCTTCTCGCACAATCTGAAAGTATAAAAGGCGGCAAAAATTGGCCTTCTGCATCAGTCTACCTCCCAGACAGACCAACCTCAACCAACCGCCAAGATGATGAGACTCGTGATCTTCGCTATGATCATTGCCTGTGCTCTTGCCGCCGGCTACGGCAGCTATGGCTACAGACGCGGCTACGGCTATGCTGACGCCGGCTACGGCTATGGCAAGGTCCACGCCTACGGCAACTACGCCGGTTACGGCCATGGTTACGGTTATGGCAGAGGTTATGGCGGTTACGGATATGGAAGAGGCTATGGCGGTTATGGCCACGGCTATTACGGAAAAAAGTATTAAACTCGCATGGAAGAACATCAGCATTAATTATATAGTAAGTTTGTATTGATTGAGCTTTTTAAAATATAATCGCATTGATTGTCGATAACGCAAAGTACCTTACGTAGATATCTTCTACAAAGAATTATTTTAGAAGACTGACAAAAATGAATGCCAGCAAAAACAGACGGCAGTATTTTGTTACAAACGTGAACGCCTTTAAGATTTTATTTCTTTTATTTATTGTAAGATATCTGTAAAGGGTGTTGGTCTGAAACCGCAGGTTTGATGAGGCTAGTTTATCTTAGTCACTTTTATTTTGCGTCCGAGTTCCGCGACGCGACGCTTTATGATTACTGCACTTTTGCCTACGCTTTATAAAGGGAGAAAACAATAGTCATTAAACTGTTCAGTTTCTCCGTATGGAATTATTCCTACAAATATGGCTGGTGAAAAATGTATGGTTATACAGTTTCCACATTCTTTGCAGGTATGACACCAATATTCATCCCGCATCATGATCGACAGGCTGAGCTCGACACAGACCTAGATGGCGCCACCTTACAGGACGCAAACCCAGGACCTAGTCGAGTTTCCTGACAGAGGCCAACCTACCAAACCCGAACGACAAACCATAGACATTCGATTTGCAGAAGCCAAAAGCCAAGTCCATGCTATTTTATGTATTAAATTGTAAAATAAAAACATAAAAATTACAGTTGAGATTATCTTTTTTTCTTAACCACGATGGTAGCATTTCAACTCACAAATATCCAAGCAACGCTATACTTGCAGTTTCATTTGTTGAATCGTTTAAATATTGCTTTATTAACACATCTTTCTCGCTTAAAATTTACATTTTCATATTGAAGATCTGTAGAAACATTCACCTTAGACCCATAATGAAGGGTGATATTAGAATGTGTAGCATCTCTATGCTATGAACATGGTTAAATCCACCTTTTCCACTTTTGCACTTCTGAGGCGTTTTCGCAGGTTGTCAAGAGAGAGAGAGAGAGAGAGAGAGAAAGAGAGAGAGAGAGAGAGAATCAAAAACAGATCAAAGGCGAGGGTTGATATAAGTTTCCATGCATTGTCAATTTTTGGTAATTCTGTATTTTTCTAATTACCGAAATGTACTCTGGTATCCATATCACTAATTTATTCTCTTGTTTTAAATTAAATAAACGTCTGTGAGCTCATTCCTGTCAACATAGCATACAGGTATCGTTCAAGAGTTATTAGTGCAAAAAAATAAAATGATTTACCATGCGTCAGTGTCAATGTTCAAGTCATTATTGGCCATGACTTGCTGAGTTCCAGCCCCACCCCAAAAAATACCTCTTGATGATTTAATATCATACTGTTATATACATATAGGTTCGTTCACAGGTCAGGGGTCAGAGGTCAGGGGTCAGAGGTCAGTTGGTGGAAAGCATGAACCGTGTTGTTTTATTATTTCTGAAGCACTGTACCACTTTGTTGGTTCGCTGGGATCGTTAAGCTTCCTGCATATATCGCAGTAACTATGCTTCCAGTCAAAAACCTTGTAATCCGCTTTTGCTCTCAGTAAGGCGGCGTAGCTCTCATCATCTTTATCAAGACGTTTGAGATACTCTGCCAGATCTTTTGGAGATTTGAAATCCCGTGTGTCTATGTGTAATATGGGCGGAACTCCAAGCTCGCTGTAATTTGCCAGAGACCGTGTAACGGGAATAATATGTAAGGGAATCATATAGAAAAATTTCTCTGTCACGTAGCTCTCTGCAAAACTATTCTCAAATGCTAAGTAAAATTTGTAGTCGTTGTTTAGCAACTCATGACAACGCGCGTCACCTCGCGCACATACAAGAGGCCCACACCTCCCGTACACGTCGACTGGGATGTATTTCTGTAACTCTTCTACGTATTCTTCTCGTCTGCTGCTAGTGGGGCAGTGACTGACCATCCAAGCTACCAGTTTCGTTTTCTTCTTAGTGATCGATAACGCCTGTTCTTTTGACAAACCAGGGCCCTCCCCCTTACTGAAAACCACCCTGGCGTACGGACTGTAGATGTCGCTATTCTTCGTGTACCTCATTGTCCAGTTAAAAAGCCCATCCCAGTCAGACCACTTGTTAAAGCTCTCACAGGGACTTTCATGGTTGACCAGTATCCACCGGCCATGCGGGTTTTTCTGCGGGATCGTGACTCTCCTGATGCAATGTTGAAAAAAGAGGACAGCGTCAGCTTCTTTCACTTTCGTTCTGTCGGCTGTCCAGAAGCAGTTGTTTTCCGGACACTGGAGGTCCTCAAACGTCGGCCCCGGCCTCTCGTTTAGATTCAGATAGTCACACTTTTTAGCTGGGGTCCAATATAAGATCATTTTTCTTTTGGAACCTGGTGTCCTTGACAAAGTTGCCGGTTTGGTGGGGGACCCAGGTACTAGGGCCTTTGAGAGTTGCCGCGAGGTTGGTGTTGGCCACGTTAGTGTCTCTGCCATTACTGAATATGGTATCTCCTGCTGTACGCTGTCTTCTGTGGCGATGTGTTGCAGTAGCGGAGGGGAGGGTAACCCAAACAGCTTGTTCACCCACAGGTACAAGGGCACCAGGCACGCACTCATTATAACAGCGTTAAAAATGAGCCTAAGTCTCCTTGGCCTACCACACCGGAGGTCTCTGGTGAGCAGGCCCATTGTTCTGATGCAAGTGCCGTCCGAGGCTCTCTTTCTCAGTCTGAAACAAAAAGTTGATCCAAAGACAAAAAGAAAGTGTTCTGTGTTCTGAACAACAGATTAAATTTCAATAGACTTGATGTTAGGACGAATCATAGTGACCAAATAAACAATCTACTATTTTTATTTTAAATGCTTTAAAGCTTGAAAAACTTTTAAAGGTTTCTTAATAGGATCAAAATTAAAGAATCAATATCATCTTTTTTGACGTAGATCACTTGATGCACTAGTGGCATACGTATTGAGTTAGGCCGTCCTAACCGTACTGAAAACCCATTTTGACTTTTAGTTTGAACTAGCTCAAATTTTAGGATCAGCGACTTGACTAAAATTTGCCTTAGAAATCTCTTGCCAAGTAAATATAAATATTGCCTACATCGGCGTAGTCTAACATATCCAGAACTATATAAAGCCAATAGTCATATTTTGCATTTTGATTGGGTCTGACCTTCAGTACTTCACTGTTAAAAAAGCTGCCTTCCTACCAGTTAATGATATTACTACTTACAATACTGCTTGGATTAAGTGATTTCATTGACTTACGCTCTTTCTGTGGGGTTTCTCTCCTGTTGTACGTAGCACATAGGAAAATACACCTGTGACGTGTCTCTCCCTGACAGAGTTGATATGACAATTCCTATGCATTATTAAGAATACCCTCAGAATCTCCAAAGCAATACAGATTCCCTAAACACAGATATAAAGTACTTATTTTATTTATGAGTTCAATACCAAGAAACCGCAAGCTGAGTTTTAACTAAATGCGATTTAGAGATAATTCCCAGACCCTATCGTACTAACTTTGGATCAAACTATCTCCAAGGGGATTCTCGCTTTATTGCAATTAACTTAAGCGGCTTAGATGTTTGTCACGCCTACTGAAGCTGATAGGGGGGTAATTAACTATCGTGTAGCAGCTTTAGTAGGCGTCCGAGACATCTAAGCCACTTAAGCTGAAAGCAATTTCGCGAGAAACCCCGTGGAGAAGGACCGATTCTGTTATATCGATCTAGGGATGGGAATCCAGTCTTAGGGATGGGAATCCTCGCTTGATTGCAACCCGTGATGTGATTCCAACCAATATGAAAGTCATAATGCTCATTGCGACCTAATCTATTTTCTCTTCAGTTTATCGAGGATGAAATAATAAAAACATAATAATCAGACTGAGAGTTTTCATTCGTGGAGTTATCATGAAAGTTATTGAACTAAATCTAATCTGTATGTGGTTTATCGTGGTATTAGTACACGGCGGGGGAGGTGGGGGGGGGGTTGAGTGGGAGAGGGATGCCAAAAAAATCCTCGAAACACACCTCTCTTAACATGAGTTATACTCGATATAATCCTTAGATTGAAAACGTTCAAAGTCATTAAGAGACACGCACGTGGTCTAAAATGGTTTGGATACAGTGTTTTGCAGGGGCAGATCTAGGGTTATTTGAAGGGGGGTCCGTGGATGCCGACCCTCCTCCCCCTCCCCAACACTTGGCGTGGGTTTGGTACGGTTTAGAACTATGATTCAGCTATTCAAAATTCTAATTTCAAGAGGGGACCAGAAATCGACAGCAATGTTGTCCTTGTAGAGGGCCGAAGAACCAAAGCAGCTCAACTAACACATCTAAGACACATTTCAGAGCGTTATGTTGACGGCTATGATGACGACATGAGAGAAGGTAAATCTAATGGTAGACTCAGGAAGGAGTACAGCAATCCACCGCTGTTCAACCTGTATCACCGCTTTTCAACCTGGAAATGAATGTCAGAGACCCCATCTTTTTCACCTCTGTCATCTCACACTACCGGATGAAATCAGAACATGCACCCTCTCAATACGATATGGACTAGTTATAGCGCAGAACTTTGCCAGAATTTTTTTGATTCAATTTAATATCGATGCAATTTCATTGATGTATTCATCTATGAAATTCCGGTCTGAAATCGGTTTCATTCGCCGATTAGGAGGCCAGAATTTTATCACAACACCTCTAATAAGATTACAGCAAGCGTGTTGCGTGGGGTTCCAGCTGAAAGGCGGCAGGCCCATATGGACGTAATTCTTTCATCAACCAGATTTCTTTTAATCTACCGTTATCCAATCCTGCGTTTTTATCTACTTCTCTTTGAAACGCCGCCTTTGTTTGCACTGCGTGAAAGAAAAATTGTGAACTAAGGACACGTTCAGACGAGGGCGATTTTGGACCGAAAGTGGGTATAACTTGCGTCATCAATAACCTAAATTATAAAATACTTTGTCGCTATAATATAATCTTGTCGTCTGATACATGTAACATAAGCTAGGGCGATTTTCAGGTTAATGATGGTTTTGTCTGAGCAGACCAACAAGTGTATTAAGGACGTTTTCAGACGCACATTCTCGTGCAGGCTATTAAATTACTTTTGGTATTTAGAACAAAGCGAAATGTTGTTTTCCTCAAAGGCCCATATTGTTTCCTTTAGATGGGCCTTTGTGTGGTCTGATTACGCTAATTCTGGCCGGTTGTGAAAAACAATGAATCAGAGGGGGGAACTGTAGTCATTTTTTGCCATGCTTGGTGCTCTCTCTCTCTCTCTCTCTCTCTCTCTCTCTCTCTCTCTCTCTCTCTCTCTCAGGAGTCTGTATCACATTGTTAAAACAACAATCGGAATTATATTTCTATCTATCTTGGAAGCAGATACTCCGATCGCTGTAACATATCAGCTCATGGACTCAAACAGGAGCACCCTTTTAATTTATATTACTTCCCAACTTAACCGACGAGTGAAACGTTAACCGCAAAGTTTGACATCCGTTATATGATACAAGGGCAAAAAAATAAACAAATATCTAATGGTCTCCTCGTCCTGCATACATACACAGCGCATCCAACATGCCGCGCCAGAGCTCAACATCAAAAATACACGATAATTATTATAACATTCCGTCAAAATCATCGATAATTTTCTGAATGGTGGCGAGTAGTGGAAGGTTTCCCTAATTGGTTTAAACTAGGTTTAAATGACGGATGCATTCCAGTATTAATCCGGTCACAGCGGGAGGGGCCCGTGTCTCAATATCGCTGGTTCCAGGGCGCCAACCCTTTGTACTGGGAGCTAGCGTGTAAGCACGCAGCCAATCTTCGCCGCTTTACAGCTCCGAGAGTGTGTTTCTTATTAGCCATATTTTAAGGAAGGGTCATAGCTCTAACACGGGATACAGTAGGCCTTGCAACAGGGAGGTTACAGCCAAATTGAACCATAAAGGGAGTGTGAGCGGCGTTTGCCTTAATGTGAGTGAACAGCGACGTGTGCGAGCGCAGATATTTACCACGCCGCACCGAGAAGAGATACTTAAGACCTGCTTCCCCTGCTTTGCGTTCTTGACGACGTGTATTAGGAACTTGAGTGAGAGTACATCGGTATACCTGCCAAAAGTGACAGCCTGTGAGCACTTTAAGACGCAACCACTCAAGAGAGCGGAGGACACGTTTATAAATACCGAGGCAGATTGACATGGGCAACCCTTGTTCCTGAACAGCGAGGAAAAAGAGGCAACCAAACAGAAGCGTGTTCTCTCTCTCCTTTGGTGTTTTTTTCCTTCCCATTTGTTATCAAACTAAACCTGAGAGGGCTCGTTGATGCTAGCCACTGTGTATATGACGTCTCAAGACTTCTCATGTCCGCTCTAAGTGATTTTTAAAAGCACCGGTTAAAAGTTTGCATTCAAAACCAAGTGCTCCTTGAGTGTTTGCTTTCTCTGCACGACGGCTGCTGGTATCACAGGAGCCAGTATGATAGGGCTTGTGTTTTTACTGTGCTTGTCTATGGTGTATGGTGGCACGGAAGCCCGTGTCCGAAGGTTTGACAGGCAGAGAAGTGGTCAGCACCTCAGTGACCAAACGAGTGGGCAGCACAGTCGCCAGCTGAACCTGTATATCGATGAGGAGCAGGTGGAACAGTACGTAGGTAAGAGAATATACGTGTACGTGTAACGGAGAGAGAGAGAGAGAGAGAGATATCGCCATTAGAATTAGCCAACAGCAAGAAGCGCTGTCGATGTGGTTTGATCAAGGGGTGGACACATCTGTTTAGCATGCTCTTGAATATTTTATTATTGTTGAACTGAGAATGGATTTAGAGGGGCCGGCTCTGGAGTACTGCAAAAGGGGTTGGGGGTAGCGGTATTGATGAATCAGTGTAGTAAGATGGTGTAAGTTAACCACAAGAGGAGGCTTTTTATTCTCTTCAAAATACGGTTTGTTTTAATGTGGTCGAGTTGTTGATTTAGTCGTCCTTTTTAGAGTTTAACTTGCGTGTCATTCCAATATGCTATTTTAAGCCACATTAAGATTTAATTTTTTAACAATAAAATGCATATTCTCCTATTTTTTTATTACTGTTAGGTTATTTCGGTATCAAAATGTCCCAAATGCTTTCTTTGCCGGCGATTCCTTGTAAACATCTAAAAGGTTTCACAAAACAGCCGCTCACTGTCAAAATAAACATCGAGGCATTTGTTAAAACACTTCTTTTCCGTAAATACAAGTACTCTGTTATGAAAATATGTTTCTTTTCACATCTTTTAAGCAATGCCAGTTATATCCCTATTGTTACAGATTTTCGAGCATACTGGTTACTAACACACTTCATGTCCACTGTTTCATTTACATCTAGAACATCATAAACAATATTATATACTACGAAACTGTATACTTAAAAACGTAAAATAAAAACAACATGATAAACTACGAAACTACTTAAAAGTAAAATAAAAGCAACTTCGGCAAACAATGGAAAATCCTTGCTGCTCTGTCTCTTTCTTTTGAAATGCAGATCAACAGGCGAAAGTAGATAAGTTTGTCAAAGAAGTAAGTCAAATGTAAATTTGATAAATCAGACATTGATCAAATTTTAATTTAATAAGTTAATTCCTGGAATTAGAATGCCTTTTACCATGCTGTAAAATATAAGTTACATATAGCATGATGTGTGTCTTCTTAAGCACCGATGAGTTTAAAAGAAAATATGCTTTTTTTACTGATTAATTAAGAAATAATGTTTGTGTTTGTGAATGTGTTCGTGTCCGTTCACTGGTGTGAGCGTGCGTATTCGTGTTTACATGCACTTCACGCATTTGTGCGTGTTTTGTTCGTTTGTGTGTACGCTTGCTTGCACTATATATCTTTTACGTTAGTGCTCGCGTGCGCGTGTCTGAGAGAGAGAGAGAGAGAGAGAGAGAGAGAGAGAGAGAGCAAAGGTACACGTACATCTTTTTACATACATGTTATGCGGCCATGAAATGTGACATATTTAAAAAAATGAAACTTTCAAAAACTGCAAAACTTCAATGAATAACTTGACGCACACAGTGCACAGGACACTGCCTCGTAGTATGACTTATTCCGACCTCACGCAGGGATTATAATTTCTTACTAATTTATAGCTTCCGAGCCTTGCGGCTCTAGGGAAAACCGAGAAATAAATAATGGGGGCTCTTTTAAATTGTCCAACTTTTGTTGTTCTATCTCTAAATTCAAGGAAATGAACATTGGTTATTCATTAAGAGTATTACACGTATCGACGAAAGATAAGTTTTTACTGTGATTGGTTCAAATATCAAAATGATGCAACAAGAACCACGCTTTACATGTGGTGTTTATACCATGGCCATAGCTCGGTTGATACTCTTCCCTAGTGTGGAATTTCTCCAGATTTTGTTCAGATGATACTGGCCCCAGGGGTGTTATATTCCCTACCTGGGACCTTTCTACCTTTTATAAAACTATTAGGGCAGCTACATGTAGGTCTATAAGGGTTTCTGGCACATGTAGTGCCCTCTACCAGGGCCGCATAGAATAGTGCAGAGAATAGTGTCATGAAATAGCCAGAGAAATACCTGTGAATATCTAGTGAAAAAAAATCAGTCTTTGGTCGTGGTAGAGGGTACCCTGGTAGAGAATAAAGGAGATGACAGGACACTACTACTCTTCCAAACCCCAGCCAAGGGCCTAGTGACATATTAACTAATGTTGTAACAATTTAAATCGAAACATCCGTTCTATACGCTAATTTAAAGATTTCAGTTGTCCTCAAATTCAGTAAAGGGTTATGTCAATACTCAATTCCAGAAGAACCGGTAACAACTGGTTGATTCTAACCCCATGCACTTTCACTCGACAGTCTCTTTAGCCTAGAAAAAGTTGCCGCTGTTGACGATAACATAAAAAAAAACAGTCAATTGGAATATAGCTGAATCTTTTTATTGCGTTCTTCGAACCCAAATTGCACTCGTTAACATAACACCCAAACCAACAGCAATTATTCCCGTCTTCGACTTTGAGAGCGCGCGGTGGCAGGCAGTAGCACGGCCTCAATCAACGCACCACGGACTTTGCACGTATAATAAGAAATTCATCAAGTCGTTATTGAAGCTCCCTGAGCTCAGGAGGTTTAATGGCAATGGTTTTTCTCTCTACCCACGATGCATTTTCCAAAACAGTGACGATAAAAAATGTTTTCTCTATTAGTTGTAGTTTACTCTTGTTTGTTTATCTTTTTGCGCCAATAAACGTTTAACAGAAAAAAGCTTATACCGTGTGGAGAAAAGTCACTGTCTATACGCTGAAATTCAGGGTGCCTGAGATGGAATTCTGCGAACAGAATCTGTCGGTGGCGTTCTGGAATAATTGAGTCAGTTTTCATCAGTTGTCGTCACCCTCACAGCCGGTGTCTGAACTAGTTCTCCAGATCAAAGCGCGACATTTGATTTAATCCGTTCTGTGGCCGCAGTGCCCATTTATAAGGCCAATACAGGCCTATCCGAGCTGCAGATAACAGGAGAAAAAAATTAAAAGAGGGAGGGTTGGGAAGAGGAGGATCTTTGCATCATTTCGTAGAGACAAGGGCATGAAGGAATATGATAAAGTACAAGTGTGTGTGTGTGTGTGTGTGTGTGTGTGTGTGTGTGTGCAAGATAGGAGGTCGTGAAATGGAATTCTACCTTATTACCAAAACGTTAAGATATGTGACAGATGATATACAATAAACAACACAAATGAGAGAGAGAGAGAGAGAGAGAGAGAGAGAGAGAGAGAGGGAAAGGATGAACTAAACAACCCCAAAGTCATTAAAGATTGCAGCGAGTTACTGTTACAAATTGGAATCTGGAAATGGGCTATCGTTTAACCAGCAATTGTTGCAGAAATAATGATTTAGGTAGCAAAGTTCGCGTTTTTAATAAGAAATTCACCTGTTTGCTATACATCTAAGTTGAGAATAGTCTCTGGGGTATTAATCAAAACCGATATGCTTGTGATGGTATTTTAGCAGCGAGTTGGGCTGAGACATTAGGAGTTTGCTTGGAAAACACCCAAAGGGAAAGCCACAGCGATTTTCGACATGTTCATAATTTTTTTCAACTCGTTTGGAATAGTTATTTTCTTCTCCAAGACTATGATTGAAGGTGTTTATTTGAAATCATTAAACTAAACTGTAGTATAGCATTTTGCTGTTTTTAGGAAAATATTTGCGTCTTTTCAACACCTCAAATTTCTTGGGTCTGTAGTCCTTAAGTAATTTACTTCTCTGGATCTTCAACGACTTCAGACAACGTTCTACAGACCTGTATAAGCGCCACGTAAAAACTGGCCTAATCTACGCGCGGTTTCAATATCTGAACTTATTCAAGTAAAATAAAGACCTCGTTGGACAGGCCATAAATTAACAGGGTAAAGTTATCGGTGTGTCTGGGTGGCCGAGTAAAGGACCGGCCGGCAACCGGCTGCCAAAAGCTTCACATTTTCCTGGGCGTAATACCGTGTAAATATTCGCGACACACGTTTTCTCCCAAGGAACTATTTCCACAGCAGCTGCCTGAGTAGATCAGCCAGGAGGTATAATAACCCACACTACAACGGGAAGTATTCAAGGAGAATTTTCTCATACGGATGCGATTTTTTTTTTCAATTTATAGGAAAAGAAAAGTCGAGAGTTGAATTTATAAGCAACATGGGCGAAACGAAGAAGTTTCGTCTCAGAAAACGAACGCAGTGCACAAAATCGTCTATTTAAATTTTTTTCTTCAATGTGATTTGATATTTTGTGAATCTGACAAACTTCTCTTGTATATCACAAATTTAATTTTTATGGTCAACCAAGTTCAATTTTTTACACACCATGATGTTAAAGCAGTCGTGAATTTTATCTGAAGAAATGAACAATTCGCCGAAAGCGTTCAGACTCAATGGTTTCAATCCATATTGCTTGCCCTATGCCTGGAATAGTTAAAGTAGTGATAAAGAAATATACCCTGAAGTCGATGCACTCTTACCAATGGCGCCAAAGTATAACGATTATGATAAAACCTTTATACAACCCTGGTTTTCGCTATAGAAAAAAAAAGACGCATAAAACTTATAAATGAACTTTTTGAGAAGTTTAAAAGGTGTTCGTGCACTTAAAATGAGAAGAATCAAGCAATGATTGAAAAGGAGTTATAAGAACGATATAAATGGAACAGTGCAGAACAGGGTTCGAACTATCTTTATTATCTGACCAAGTGGGAACCAAAAAAATTGAAATATTAGAATTTTCCAGAACGTCCTTGTGAGGTGACATTAAGTCTTGTTTTTGTCGACCTAGCTCAGGACATTAAGTAGTTTAATAACTGTTAGCTTACAATTTGACTATCTAATCCATATGTAGTCCCGCTAACCGTAATTATAATAGAGGGAAATCAATGTCGCCCTATTCCGTGAGTTTATCGCAATCAGGCTGCATGCTGGGATCGATCGCACCGAGATAGGTCGACTTAATATGTCTGTAAACACGACTTCAGCCTCATTCATCACCACGTCTTTGACTTTGTTTATCAACCGACACATGCCCCGTGGCTCATTTCACCTTCTGGGCTTGCGGCAGCGACACTGGGAAATATGATAAGAATTGAAAATCGTTTGTGGTTTCTTGGATATCAATCTAGTTATTTGACAGATTCCTTCTGCTTTCCTTCACTGTTGGTTTTTACGAGGCAGTTTAGTGACTTCGCGGAACGTGGTGTATTTGCTATCTGTCGTTTCATTCAGCATAAACAACTTATCTAGTGGTGCCCACTAAAATTACAACTGTCATTGTATTCGGTTAGTAAAAAATTCACAGATACCATGGTAGTGCGCGCTTTGAGGCCGTAAACAATTCCATTCAAGTTAAAGATAAAATTGGAACGAATCCAATATTCCTTTGGCCTGAAATAAAAGATCTTTAAATATTTGTAAAAAAAAAATAATAATAATAATAGTAAATAAATAAATAAATAAATAAATAAATAAATTAAATGACAAAAGCGCTGTATCTTTCCGAGCGGACTTTTGAAGTACATGTGACATTGACGTCGTAAAAGGTTAATGTTTATACACGTGCACGAGGGTATCCCAACACCAATCATTAAATCAATTGAAATCATTAGGAAACGATTAAATTTAAATCCAGTTTGCAACAGCCGCCACTTAGCGTGTAATATAGTGATAATGTGTTGTTATCCTAGTGGTAAGTTGTTAACTGTTCATTAACCCCTATGTCCAGTGGTGTTATTTTCGTACATAGGCACCATTTAGTCTGCTCAGGGGGTTATGTGGATATGCGGTGCCTCACGTAGTCTTACAGTGTAGCAGGAAGAATTCTTCCCACACGAGACAATTAATATAGGATAACAAACAGCAAAAAAAAAAAAAAAAAAAAAAAAAAAGGCAGCCTTATTTGATAATTACATGTAAGATTTTTATGGAAAAATTATGTACAGGAACAGGAGAAAGAACTGCTCTTTTCATCATCATAATCTCCTTTATTATTATTATTTCAAAAATACAAACTCGTTTGCATTTTGCTCTAATTCTTATGTTGTCTGTTGTGCTTTTCGACTTTTTATAGAAATTATACTTGTCCAAATTTTTCTTCTGCGTGTCACGGGCGATTTGCTTATGTCAAAATATTTTTCCAAAACCTCTTTTTGACAATGAAAACAATTGCATATTCAACAAGATCTCTCTCTCTCTCTCTCTCTCTCTCAAAAAAAAAAAAAAAAAAAAAAAATCCATGAACTTTTGCCTGTCCTTCACATTCTGTCTATTAGTATGCGCGCACTTTGGTGTTTATTTTGATAGGACGATAGGAGCCCAATATGCGGTAGAATGTTTAGACATGATACCGAGTTCTCCGTCCTGAAGAGCGCAAAGGAAAATATAACTGTGTACTTTTGTGTTGCAATCAGTGAAAACATTTGAGATATCAAACTGAGCAGTCGTACTGGTTCTCCTGCTAGGTTTGCTTGTCTGGCAGGAATGCACGACCACTGACTTCAGAGTCGAGCGAACTATCTGGTCAACTTGTTACATGGGACTTGTGTCTGCTACGTGTGCTATCTTTTACATGTATGTACTGATCACAAATGCACAAATACGCCACACGCGTGCGCACAAAAAAAAGGGCCTATTTTCTTGGAGACAGGAGTTGTGAAAGGAGCAAGGGGGTTCCTCAAATTTTCTCTGTATTCTCCGTTGTTTAATTTCCCCATTTTTTTCACGTGTTAAAAAAAACAGGTAAAATGTTTGTTTCTTTCGTCTTTAAGGCGGCAAATTTCTATCTCGCCTATCAGAGAAAAATGAACTGAAAATGCGTAACTAAGACGGCGTCCCGCCGAATGAGGTGACGTCTTTGTCTTCATCTTACAAACTCTAACGTTGTATAATACTCTTCATCCCTAATAGTTTGCACGGTTTCTACCAACTGAATGGGCAAAGAGGTCACATAATATACGTCACCCTGAATTGTAAGTCTCCCATGAGTAACTTTAATTGTTGAAAGAAAGAAAGAAAAAAAAGAACATTTAACAGAATCCCCGATCACCTGTGTAAATCAGGGTAAATAAAAAGGAATGTAAGAGCCATTTTAAAGCAATTTTGTTTGCGAGGCACTTGGCTGGCACCAGAGAGTACACGAATAACAATTCACATTTTATGGGTAAACACTAAAAGAAAGTAGATTTATTAGTTACACGAAACTGCTTCTGTCCTGCACGAAGTGTGTGTGTGTGTGTGTGTGTGGGGGGGGGGGGGGGGGGGGGGGGGGGGGGGGGGGGGGGGGGGGGGGGGGGGGGGGGGAGGCGGCGGGTACTAATCTCCCCACGCCCACCATTTTTTCCAAAATAAAACAAAATATAAATATGGAGAGAAAAGACACAGGAGCATGTATCATGTACTAAGAACTACAAGGTGACCCAAATATCATCACGTATTACAAGATTCTTCAGCGGGTAAGAGGGCGGAATGAGGACCGAGAAGGAATTTATCCGCCCCCTTCCACCTTCTAGTCTGGGCCCGCTGTAATACATCCCCCCCCCCCCCAGGTCCTTGTTCATTAACACTTTGTTATAATGTATGTCGTTGATTTTTGTCATATTAAATGTTAATTCAAGCAATTTGATTTTATTTTTAGTGTATTTATATTTTAAGAACAAGAAAAATAATTGCCAGTAAACTAATGCTGTGAAGGTCAACATTTCTTCCTTATAGTAAGCTGAATAACACTACTGATAAAATATTCTCCTAATGTGAAAAATGATATTAGATTATATCAAGAAAGGCTTGATGCTATCCCAAAAACTCATAAGCGTCATTTTCCTTTTCTCTTCTAGGAATTCCCTTGCAAATATTTATCATAGAAGCAGGCACAGTGGTTCCGTTTCTCAAAATGCCGGAGTTTGCCGATCATTTCCCCGTAATTCCGCCGGAAATCGATATGGTCAATCTGACCTGGGAGGCTAAAAACGGCAAGGTGAGATTTCAAAGATAAGATCACATATTTTATTTATATATTTATTTATTTATCTACTGATCTGATCAGTTTCTTTTAACTGAAATCTTCTGTCTGACAGGCTGTAAGTCTCCCCCCTCCGGACCGTGTGTCTTTTCATTCATCTCTTTCCTTACTAATTCTTTTTGAAAGGAGAAAAGATCTGGAAAGACGCGAAACTGTGGACGCCAGTGTCACGTGATCAGAGAGCCGTCAGAAAAATCGAATCAGAATTTTAGTTTAAAATTTACTGGAGTAAGTTTAATGAATACAAGACATAACTGATTATGATAAAGTTGAAATTTGAAATATTAGTAGAAGACGTTTTTGTCGTGTCCTTTTCTTTCGCTGTCGTGCCTTAATCCTTTTCGTTCTTCACACAAATGAACAAATAAAACTCCTCAGGTGAATGTATGATTTTCAAAACGTGTAAGGTACAAATCGCCAAAATATTAATAATGCAGTTAAACATGAAGTAGCATTTATATACTTCCTTAATTAGTAGAACATTAGATTAAAGAGAAAAGCCTTCGCACAACGGTCATATGACGCACTACACGTTACTCCACATGGGATGGTAAGCACCATATATGATTAGGCCTTAAGAAATTAAAAAAGTCAAAGTTAAAAGTTTCTTTTCCAAAAGACCTCTGTTTATTGTGCACTCCAAAAAGGTAACTTGTATTCGTCCTAAAAAATAGTAAATCGATGTCAAACCCCTTTCTTTCTTTTTGAAAATTTTTTTTGTTGCTTTCAAGAGACATTACGCGGTACAATTTATTTTTTCAAATCGAAATGTCCGAAAGGCTTTGAAACTTCTTATTACGAAAAACGACCAAGGATGCCTTTCGTGCGTCTTAAGTAGTCATTTGTCGAACAAAGTTTATCCACTTTATTCAAACAGTGTTTTTTACTCTTTTAGTAGTTTACCTAATAGTGTAAGAGGACCCGTTTCCGAATGTTATCAGAAGCTACTTTCTTTGAGCTTTCCATAAAGTATGTTTTCAATTTGCACTTATTTGCTGTATTTTTTCTTGGAATTAAGTTATAAAACTTGAAAGAATCTTCCAGGGCGGTCATTTGTGAATGGAGCGTTTTTCCCGATGGTTTGATGATTTAGTGGCTCGTTTTATTTCTTGGCATTCGAATTCAAAGTGACTGAAATTGTTGTTTTGGTGGAATAGTGAAAGTGGGCTGGTTATTCAGAAAAAGAAATCGTCATTCCACATTTTCTTTAGCCTGTCGTTTGATTTTTAATCCCATTTTCTTTGTCTCTCTCTTACGAACACACACACACACACACACACACACACACACACACACACACTCAAACATGCATACCCATGCGCTCAAACACATGCGCACGCACCTACACAAACATACACACGCGCACACACATACAAACACACAACACACAGGCGCACGCACACTTAAGTAATAGCTTACTGTGCCCCACTCCGTCACTTGATGGTGATGCCCTGATCTACAGACCAAGTTAAAGAAACATCTGATTGGTCATTTATTTCACTGATCAGAAGCACCTTTTTGACGCAAAATGCAAATCTTAATTTATTTAATTGTACCCCGTGCAGAGGCTGAATACTGAAAAATGAAACCCATGAAAACTTTTATTACACTGGTAGTATGTAGTCTTCAGCCATTTCGTATTTGTCGAGAGAGCGATATTTAATCCTTATGCCCCCCTCCCGCAGCACACAAACACACACACACCCTACCCTCTACCAGGGTCACAGAATAATTTTTTACCATATATTCACGGACATGTCACTGGCGTGTCACAGTACAGAGTAGTGTCATGAATTAGCCATAGACATTCGTGAATATCTAGTGAAAAAAAACAACAAAACAATGTACACCCTTCCCTAGCATAGTCATGGACCGGACTATGCCGAGAAACCAAAAGAAGTCATTTCTCTAATGTTAGGCAGGCTTCGTGTACAGTTTATGTTATATAGTGTCTACATACCTCCCCACTACAGACTTAGCTTGTTAATTTATCCATATGGACCTCACCTTGAGGGTACAGGTCCTTGTTTACCTTTATCGATTAGAGAAAGAAGATGTAATTAACTGCAGTTACTTTGACGTAACATGCTTGATAAGAACAGTTTATGGTTAAGCTGGCTGAGCGTAATCATGACAATTATGACGGTAATTGTATCTGCTGTACACATTTTGATTTAATAATAACCAAATCAAATGTAAGGATAAAAGTGAAACTTAAATATTTTCCCAAAAAGTATGAAAAGCGAAGAAAAAAAAGAACTTGGCCCGACTGGGGCTCGAACCCAGGACATTCGCGTTATTAGCACGACGCTCTAACCGACTGAGCTATCAGGCCCTTCGTGCATGGGCGCACTAATTTTACAGCTATAATACGTGTACTCCATTTAGTAAACGAGCAACAAATGTAGGTCACCGCACAAAACGTCCAAGTATAAGACTCTTTGATAAGTTGTATAAGTGGTTGATAATGCCAAAGAAATTTAACCATTCTAAGTTTGTAGTGCAGCAGTACTTAACTTTAGATTCATATGTGAGAGACTCGATCCATTATAAATTGCACGGTTGGCCTGTCTTTTCAATTACTTCATACCGATAACCTTCAAGGAGACAAAAACTTCAAGGAGAAATGGTGATGAACAAATTGATATGTCACATCTGAATTGTAAGTTTGAGTACATCAAATACTTCCATCTACGCTGCCCAAAATAGATGTTCTTAATCTGCAAAAAAAAAAATGTTAATGTGTGTTATGAAAGCTATATCAGGCAATACCAAATTATTATTATTATTATTATTATTATTTTTTTTTTTTTGCAACGAATAATTATTAAAGAATACGAAAGAATTTTATTTCAGCCAATTTACTACAGTTTCCTTGAAAGAAGATGAAGAAAAGAAAAAAAAGAACTTGGCCCGACTGGGGCTCGAACCCAGGACATTCGCGTTATTAGCACGACGCTCTAACCGACTGAGCTATCAGGCCTCGCTGTTAGGAAAGGTGCAATATGTACAATATAAACTGACGTACGTCACAAATCAAAGGAAGGTGCCCGGATGTTAGTATTCTTCTATGGTGAAGCATAGTAGCCAAAATAATAAGAATATATTTCAGTTATCAAGTTGTAATTGCTACTTACCATGGCCCATAGGTGCCTACGCATGCGTCTCTCAGACGTAGGCTCTTAATTGTGGTAGCTACTGATTGTTACTTTTGGCGGTGATTTCGAAAGAGGATCTCAGAAATCAGTCTGACTGCCAAATTTGCCTAACTACCAACATTGTAACATTGACAAACATCGTGTTTGTTTGGAAAAAATTAGTAGGCTATTTGCTATGAAAGTGTGTAAATGAACAAAAGTGGCAAAAGTTAAGTGAATTAAATTTCGGAGTTTTATTATTATTATTATTATTATTATTTTATTTTATTTTATTTTATTTTATTTTATTTATTTTTTATTATTTTTAAAAGGTTCTTTTGTTTTCTTGACAAACAAAAATGAACTACTGACTGCACGGTGTTATGTCCAAAAGAGCTTTTACATTGTAAATTAATGAACTTACAATTAATAGGCCTACATTAGAATATTTGAGGTAGGCCCCTTATTCTATGTGTGATTTACTCACAAAAATGAATTTTCCTCGGAAAAAAGTCATTTTGAACGCCATGTCTACCGGGACTTGTAGGCCTACATTTCAAAAGTGCCTATCTACGCCAGAAACAAGGAAGAAGAGGCCCTATTTCTATGCCAGGAACCTTTATTTGAGGTTTTAGGGCTTACAGGCCCCCTATATTTTTAATGTCTTGTCGGGAAAGGCTCCTAGACAGGATATAGACATAGAAAAAATGAATGGGGCATTTTCAAATGCGTACAATAAACCTTTAGTTGAAATTACACCTAACGTAGACCTAGGACCTAGTAAACTTGTTGTAAATGAGTCCTAGCCTGGACCTACCTGAATGTACAGGGTAGACCCCTACGGTCAGCAATTTTGATTTTGATATAGGGCCTAATAATATTCGTTATCAATTGCCTTCCAGTATACATATTGGTTTGAAGTACTGAGCTCCTCCAGACAGAGTATTATGTATAACCCGCTGCTCAGCATTCCTGCCGTCGGGTACGTGCCTGCAGAGACGACAGGTAGGCCTACGTGTACGTGAGTGCGTGCATATGTGATCGCGCGCTTGTGTGTGTGTGTGAGAGAGAGAGAGAGAGAGAGAAAGAAAGAGAGAGAGAGAGAGAGAGAAAATAAAAGAGAGAAAGAGAGATGTTAACGCAACAGGCAAAGTACGATTTGAAAATAGACTTGATATTATTATTTAAGAAAATCAATTGTCGTCCAACTGATTTAAAACTGAGGAACGAATAAGCAAAGTTATAAAGTGTACCAAAGACGCCCACGCTTAGATCAACATCAAACAAGTTCTCTCAAGCAACTCGCACCTTAATCACGTTTCAGTGGACCCAGGACTTTTTCTTTTAATTATGAAATTCCACCTGTCAGTGTTTCAGATTGCCATACCATGCACGGGGCGTGGGCGTGGGATTGCCACAGTTCGCATCGTACTCCACGTCATGGACGTCCACAACAGACCTATCCCCGGATCACCCATAGAAGTCAGGTTGCAGAAACAGTGTAATTCTTTTCGTACGTAAGAACAAAGGATTTTCTTTCTATCTTTGCACGAAAACGAGTAGACTGACTTTTTGCTTTATTTATTTATTTATTTATTTATTTATTTATTTATTTATTTATTTATTTATTCGTTTGTTTGTTTATGATTATTATCTATCTAACCGTATCAATCTCAATTATTTATCCATTTTTAACGGTTAGTTGTGCGTAGAAGTCACCGAGCGCAACTTCCTTCATTGGTGCGTCTATATAAAATCCTTTTTGCCAACGGTTAGTGAATTCATACACAGTGATACACTATATATTGTCCAAGTTGACCACAAGTGAACCCAACATTTGCGTCCAGTATTTTCCCCAGACCCTCTGGCCAATTAACGCATTCCTGGACTTTTCACAACACAGGGTCTCACCCGTATTTTCTGTTGTACACTGCAGGCGACGAGAAGCCGAAATGTGACGAACGGTGTGAGAACGGCGGGATATGTGACGGCCAGGGGCAGTGTCAGTGCCCCACGGGTTACAGCGGCAAGAAATGTGAACTAGGTACAACTGCTGGATGCGTTCACACCGTTTTTAACTTAGACTACATGTATATTTGTCTTGGCTAAGGTTGATGGGCAAAATTTATTTTGATAATTTTAAATGATTTTAAAATATAACTAAAAAATCTGCTGGTCATTCACTGTCCATCAAAGTGCCTCTGAAGGTAAGTTAAGTTTAGAAATCAAAGGACAAGTTACACAGCGTTCTATGTTTACACTTTACATGTCACACACGTGCGCGAGCGCGGACGAGCACTTTAGCTGTACTTCAATAAAAAGGAATATTCTCATTCCACTGAATTATTTTCCTAATGTAATTTCCATCCTCCTCAGAGATTAAGGACTTCGATTAGCCGTCACAGCATGACAGTAGTTTTCCGTCTCGTGACTTTTGATTCCTTGTGCGATATTATGTACATGTTTGTAATTGAATAGCTTTGTTAAAAGAATACAGTAAAAATCAACGACCTGTGCTAGAGACAGAAAACTCGGTGTTCGTTAACTAGCGCTTTTTTGGCAATTAACAGCTAATACACATTTTACACTCTTACTTTTATAATGTAAGAAAGTTGCTCTGGTGCATTGTGTTCTTCACGTTCATTCCATTCGGTTGTACCGTGTCTCAACTAACGCAATGTGAACTTTTATTCCAGTTGACTGTAACCCTGGCTGTCAAAACAAAGGACTGTGTGTCTCGCCAAATGTGTGTAAATGTGTGTCAGGTTATGAGGGAAAAAGATGTGAAATAAGTAAGTAGCATCTCAAAAAAGTAGCGGGTTTGAAAATATAGAATAAGACAGTAATAAAACATCAATGTTGGCCAATATCGTGTTTGAGGTGTTTTCTGTTTATTTCATTTCTCTATACATGTAGATGGGATGAAAACATTTCTAAGGTTTAAGTAGTTTGGAGTTGCGTTTCGTACTTTTGTACTTAAATTTATTTCAGAAATGTGCACCGAGCCTTGTTTAAACGGAGGTAGCTGTGTTGGACCCAGTAAATGTGTATGTCAGAGCGGGTTTTACGGTGAAAGATGCCAGCATAGTAAGTTCAACTAATGTGATTTGTAACTTTTAATAATTGCGATAGTTGACTTTTTTTGCTTGGTTAACAACCTTGACATCGGTAGTTTTAACTGTATCTAACAAAATGTCCAAGCTTTAAACAGGATCGACTGCGAGGTTGTCCTTTCGTTTATTCTCTATTTTATTAACTAAATTATAAAAACGCAAATATACCAAAAACATAACAAACATTCTCTAATTTCTTGTACTCACTGATCATCGTAGATAGCTAAATCTAAACAGTATATGTCTTAATAGCTATCTTATTTTCCCCGTTTGTATATAGGCAGGTGTTTGTACCCGTGCAGTCATGGGGGGACCTGTGCTGGCAAAGACGTCTGCTCCTGTCCTAGCGGATACACGGGGAGGTTTTGTGAACTTCGTAAGTACATCGTAGAAGCTTCACGAGAGCATTCTCTCTCTCTCTCTCTCTCTCTCTCTCTCTCTCTATATATATATATATATATATATATTGCCTTAGATATTTTTTCACATGAGTCAGTTCGTTTGTGCGTGCGTGCGCGTGTTTCTCTCTCTCTCTCTCTCTCTCTCTGTGTGTGTGTGTGTATGTGTGTGTGTGTGTATGTGTGTGTGTGTGTGTATGTGTGTGTGTGTGTGTGTAAGTGTGTGTAAGTGTATGTGTGTGTGTGTAAGTGTATGTGTGTGTGTGTATAAGTGTGTGTGTGTGTGTGTGTGTGTGTGTGTAAGTGTGTGTGTGTGTGTGTGAGTGTGTGTGTGTGTGAGTGTGTGTGTGTGTGTGTGCTTTTTCATGTGTATGAGTGGTGGTAAAAAGCATCTCCAGTCTCTTCACACACTATAAATAATTGTTTGAAGATTAAAGTGTTGTTGCTATTCACAAACCTGATCAATTTTCTCCCCAGCTGTGTGTCAGCGCGGCTGTGGTCCCCATGGCATGTGTGTCGACGTGGACATTTGTATGTGTGAGTTTGGCTGGTATGGACGATACTGCAATAAAAGTAAGTACTTTGTATCTCCGTCACAACTTTAAGGGAAGTTGCCTTTGTCTCTCATCTCTTTTGAGGACATTAAAGATAAAGTATTTGATCTGGAAGAAAGGGTGATGTAATTAGAGACCATCTGTTGTCCCCTCCCAATCTAAACTACCGGGTGGACAGTGTCCTTTACTATAGCTTTCTGATTATTCGCCTGATGCATTTAATTTGACCTTGTATAAGACATGGCTTTACTCTAAAGAATTAATCTCAAACGTATTTTAATCAAATTCGTCTGTATGCGCGCAGTACGCTGCTCTACATTTCCTCTTCAAACATTTTGACGTTTTATTACAGATGTTTATAACCGAAGAAACAGCAGACGAGAAAAGCGCAGACGATCGAGGGATTACAGCTGAAACCGATAAGACGCAGATATCTTTGTAATATATTTTGGCAAGAGTGAAAATTGGGAATATATTTTAAACAAGAACTAACTTTGGAAATTTGCTGAAAGTCTTTTCATTATATACGTATAGAATCAACCTTGATCTTTGTACGAGTTGCCTACAGTTCAGCGTTCCTCTACGCACCAACGGAGTTTTTCACATGGATTAATTGTGTCCTTTGTGGAGCGTTTGGGTTAACGGTGCCGAAATCCTGGTGTCTAATTTTTGTCGAAGAAACATTATATATTTCATAACATACACTTAGATTAAATATATACAAAACACCTTTGTCAGAAAGGCACGAATCAGTCAACTGTATAATTATGCATATAAATGCACCAATGACTCCTTATGTTACGAAAAGTCACTTATATTCGCGCCCGTCTGTCGAATAACGTTAAAGGCACACTCTCTTGGTTTGAAAATCCCCAAAATGCTTTTTTTTTTTGCCATCCACAGCCTCTTATAAAACCTTACATGTACCTTTAAATGATTTAGCCTCTTGAATTTTTTCTGGAGCGGAGCCTATGATGATATTTCCATTGGAGCTTTTAGGAAAATGGTCGCTGTTTTATGACTGTCCAGTCATTTTAAGCTAAAATCAATCTTTATTAATTTTAACAAAGGTCGAATCCAAGTGGAGAGAAGGATAGATAAATGATTCTTGAGTACGAAAAAAGTGTCCAAAGATGTCCTACAAGAACAGCATGTCATATGGGCCACTGGCCTCAATTACAATGGTCATAAAGCAAATAAGATCATTGTAGAAATATTGGACTTGCAACAAAATTTTAGTTAACCTACCAGCTGTATTATAGAAGCATTCTGTATATTTAAAACCTACAAAAATGACCAAAGCGAAAATCCATGTGATATATTTCAGCAACGGATTCCTATTTATTAGTCTATAACTTTTTATTCACTTTATGTATGTTTAAAGCTTATCTCGAGAACTTTTCTCAGTCATAAAATGTAAATCTCACATTTAAAGTGTATTTCGCAACTTACTGGGTCGTTAAACCTCGAAATACGAGAAAATGGCATTTGCTTGAGAAATGGGCGTAATAGTTTTCATCAAATTGCCATAAAGCACTAGTCAAGGTTCAGAATGAAACCGGAGTGGATAAGCAATTACGTAAACGTGTATTATAATGATGATTTGGATAATAAATAGATTTTTTCAATATGTAGGTGTAGTTCGTATTTTGCAAACCGTCATTTCTTTCAACAACCAGGAACTATTTAATTTTTTTTATGTTTCGATATTTCCGCCTGCAAAAAATTAATACCCGTACCACGTGCAAACAAAGAGCACAGGCACATGATAACGCTTGTCAATTATTTCATAACTCTGAAATCTATAATTTAAGCAGTTTATGATCGATGTATCAGGAAATAATCACGCACCATATGGTATAGAAATTACTTCTTTTATTATATAGCACCCATATCTCATCACATTAAATTGAATCATCGGGAACTCCTTATACATGTACATATATAAACTTCATAGATAAACCTATAATAGATTTAATCATCACTACGGTGTGTTATTATCTTGCACCACGTTTTAGCACTATAAACATAATAAACTACGTGGATTTATCGTTTAGGTAACATTCAAAGGGAGTATTCTACCAGAGAGTGAATTATAATAATGTATGTTAATTATTACGATTCAACATTCACACAACAATCAAGTGTATCATCTTATCAAAACGAGTGTGCTATAAAATGTGCCTATGGAATTATCTAGATAACACATAGAAGGTGTAAAATATATTGTCCCATCAGCTTATCAATACAATAGGGCACCACCCAAGTACTGACTTAAGTAAATCACAAGCAGTCACATCGCTAAGTGACAGGAAACAAAGTTTTCTAAAGAATGAGACCTACATGTACTTTGTTTACACCGTTTACGCCATGAAATAGTTTTGCTTTTCGATAAACAAGCCAGACACACAGATTAATTACCCTGATATTGAGTAAGTGTAATCTGTATACATCGCTCTAAACCATGCACATTGAGATGTTCCCTCTCCTCAGTTCATTTTGTTACTAGAGAGCACAGAAATAACCACAACCAATGGCGAATTCATTCAGTTTTAAAATATGTCGAAAACGACATCAAATTGTGTGTCATTAAAAAGGTTTAGCGACAATACATAAATAGAAGGATTCAAACGTGCTTTGGACCGGCATTAATGGGCAACACCCATGTTCATATAAAGTTGATTGCACATTTTAATATACATGTATATACCGCATATATACATGTAAGTTGAGTATATCTACGTATGGAGTTAATTGGACAAAATACACCTGTGCCTGCACACATGCTTTACTGAGTAATACCTAAACACTGTAGAAGACATAATAGCCCTTCTTTGGTAAATTTTTGTCAATTGCAACTTTGTTATTTTGTCTTAATTTCTATCAAAGAGTCTTCAACCTGAGGAATCTTGATAATATCAGTGCACGTTTTGACGCCTGAAATTACGTACGTTTTCCTTGAAGGGATCTTCATTTTAAATATCATAATTGCCCCTAGTAAATCACCCGTCAATAGTGTGAAATGAATGACGACTATATACGAAATAAAAAAGGCAACACTTTGCATCAAGTATATGACGACATATTGCAATTAAAATGACATATATTTCACCACGTCAGGGTGAAGGAAACTTTGCCATATGCCCTTAGAGCCAGTGAGAACTGGTCGGAATGGTGGATGATAGTTATGATGACGAAAATATGACAAAATGTGACGAATACAATCAGCGTGGAAGACGTGGTATGCGGGGACTAATCACGCTGAAATGATCTATTGCTGTATGCGGAATTCCTGGCATTTTTCCAGTTTTTTGCGTATCTATTGCGACCAACGTCATTTTCCTCGACACTCGCACGCGGCGCCTGCGACCCAACCGCCGATCCATTGGATATCCTAGAACGCTGCGATGGTCGTCTGCCTGGCTCGGCCATTCCTGGTCCCGCAAACACAAAGTTTCCTTCGTCCTTTGAATTAGGCTGGTCCCACTCAATGGTGGTAAGATCTCGTTTATTTTCGCGTGGCTTGGGAGTGCCATTAGGTGCCAAAGCCCCTCCCCCTTTGTAAATGCCCCAAGTCTTTTGGATTTCATGAGATTCGTATTCCAAAGTGTAGCCCATTCCATCTGGATATTCCACGCTAGGTGTACGCATCAAAATATCAGGAGGAACTGATATATTCATATTCATCTCTCCACATTCCATTTCCTTACCGTCTACCAGATCCTTTTTGGCTCTTTCGAGTTCTTCTCTTCGTTTTCTTCGATTTCTAAGAGCAATAATAATGATAACTATGATGATTATGAGTAAAATGAGGAATCCGCCGGCACCTGCAGCGATGATAATAAGAATATCGTTACCAGGATCCTCAGGTTGGACAACCGGATTGTCCGTCGGAACAGGACTTGTCGCATTCAAATTGGGAAGAATAATGGCGGACGCAAGATTGGACATTTCGCTTTTCTTCACTGAATTTAGAGCCTTAACACCAAACACCAGAGTTCTGGTCGAGTACGAGGGTGGGAAAGATACGACCATGGTTTCTATTTTTCCAGATGGTAGAGGATTGAGCAGGTCTCCGTGAGACACCATGTCGGGTGTCACCGCCGTGCAGCTGTCCCAGTCGTCTAGAAACTGCTGGTGGGTGGTTGCGTATCGAACCTCGTACTTCAAGGCTATAAAAATAGTATAAAACAAGTATTTACTAATGGAGAATGAACAATATAGCGCAATATGTCAATTTCAACAGTTAAAGGTTTCCGAATTTCTTGTGTCATCACTATAACAAAACACAAGAAAGCTCATAACTTTATCAAAACCTTCACGTTGTTTTTAAAAATCGTGTTACCAAAACGAAGATCATGATCTGTAGTAGATCAAGTATAGTTGTCAAAATATGTATATCTTGCATCAGTTATGTGAAAATGTTTTATATAATAAAAATTTACGAGAATAGGCATCATTAGTGCAGTTAGGTTTTAAGAATATGTTTTCTAAATCTGGGCAAGTAATTTCCATGGTCTTACTATAGAACCAAGTTATTTTAATTTATGTGACTGTTCCTTTCATGTTTTTTATTGGTGTTAATTGTCTCTCTCCTGAATAATAATAATCAACTCACCTGTGCCCCTGTCCAGTGCCTCCCCAGACGCTGTCCACATTAACACAACGCTATCATTATCATAGGAAGTCTTGCTAACACGGAGGTCCGAAATTCTGAGTGGCGGGTAGACGTCAGACATCTCGACACCAGATGGCAGTGTTACTATGACGAACCCAGCATACACCGCGCGATCAAATTGACCAAGCGGTCGATAGGTAACTGGAAGATTTTCTGGGGCTGAAATTTTAAAAAAGGTAAACTTGCTATATATATTAGACTATATCTTAAAAATGAAAAGATCCGCGCAACAATCTAGTAAGACTTAATTAACGCTCCTGCCTAGCATCTAAACTGGTAGACGTGTTTGTAGAATATTTTGCTATAAAAACAAAATAGAACTTCCCCGCACTTGGACGAGAAACCTGCGCGAAATTTAAAGAAAATCTAGGAAACCTACCTACAAATACAAGTAAAAAATATAAACGTTTATAGAATGAAGAGACCTAAAATCACTGCCTTGCTAGAAAATAACATTGCATACTGAAACATCATAACTTTATAACACTGGTGCATCTTCTTCCAGTGTTCTGATTTTAACAGCTACGTCCTTACCTCCCGCGGCCTCTGCCATGACGGCATTTCTCGTGGGAGGTGAGTGAACTTTCAGCTGGGCAGTGTTGGGGTTGTTGTTGGCAAGCACTCGGACGCGGTAACGGCCAGTGTCAGGTATATCCAGGAAATAACCCGAGTATACACCGTCCCCGGCTGTCACGTCAGCACCTGAAGTGAAATAAAACCGCATTTTTTTCAATTTGAGGATAAAAATGAACATGGCTGAAATATCTTAGGTACATGTACAACAGCACTATTACTGCGCTCTTGGAACAGTTTTATTGTAATACTGGTATGTGGGGCACAAGAATGGAAAATTGCCTAATTCTGTGTCGTTTTTGCCTCTTATATATTTCTTTCTTTTCGACAGAAACAAAGGGGAAAGAGTGTACAACTTCTTTTGAAGATACAGTTTATGCGACCCACTGTGCCTCCCCTCGCCCCATCATTACATATAATGATTGAAATACGACTTACCAAGACCATCGTCGTGTAGCTTAAGAGTAAACGTCTGTAAATACGTGGCGTTATAGTCAGTGTCTACTGTAGCTGTGACATTAGCGTTCACCACCGGTGAGAACTTGCGTCTCAGGTCCGCCAGGATTATGATAGGTGTTGGATCTGGGTCTGAAATAAAATATGTTTCTCTATATGTAATATACACGTAGCATGAAGTAAGTACCATGTTAGGCCTATCTAATAAGGTACAATATCAGAGTCACAGACGCGAGTTTTAATTTGCACGTTTGAATCAATGCAATTATCTTCGATATTTTGTCTTTGAAAATTGTATGTCATTTTATTATTCTAACATACCTGAAAAGTTCACCCTTCCCTCATTCACTTCCCCCGTCAGTTTGATTGGGTCGACGCCATCACGTGCAGTTGACGTCACACGGACATTGATGTCAATTTCATCTATGGTATCGCAATCAACAGTGTATTGCCATCTGCCCGCCTGGAAGATTTTGCTTCTTTTTTATGATCCCATTCAGGGTGACATTTTGCAACTAACGCCAAAGTTTAATAATTCCTTTTTCTGGACCAGTTCGCATATATTTGCAGATTTTAATTATCTATCCAAAAGAGAATAAAAAATTTAAAACTGTCTGTTAAGTTACTAATTATTTCTATATATTATAACAATTATGCGCACTCTTCTTAAAATTCTCCGACTTCTTAAACCACATACCATCGCCAGCCCTTCAATGGGTATGGTAACGAAGCCGTACGTGAGGTTGTAGGCTGTACTGTTGGGTTCGATGATCTCTCCATCTGGTTTCGTCAGTACCACGGACACGTTCACGACCTCGTTGTTCACCACGGGGTTCCAGCTGAAAATAAAATTTGTGTTCACCCCGATGTCTTCGTCAATGTGCACGCTGCCGTTGAACTGCTGCGAGGAAGCCACGGAGATGGCCAAACCTTGGAGCTGGAAGAGTATAAGGGGCGGGAATGCAGCTGTGAAAAGCTGATGTTTATATGATATAATCCATTCATAATATTTTTAGTGTGGTTTTCACTTAAGGGTACTTTTCACTGACGACGGTTCATGTTCCTTGAGCTGTTTTGAATTAATAAGAATTATCAAACAAATTTAGCGACCTTGTTAAGCAAAACAAAAATGAATACAAATACTGATAAATTCGCCCAGAATTTGCTTTAAAAAAATTCTATTGTTAAGCCTATAATGTGAGGACAGGACCATACGCTCTGATGAACGCTATTAGCGGTTTTAAATGTTTCGTTTGTGAAGGAATAGGGCGAAAATTCCCGTTCCTTACATATTGTAAAACCTTGCCCTAGAGAAAACGGGCTGCACTGACTGGACAAAAGGTGACGTTACGTGTACATGTAAAAGTTCTATTCAATAATAGTAAATAATTATTTGGCATTAAACTCATCACAGTGTCTGACTGACAAATGGAATGTCCTTAAAATTGACAATAGTTATAGAAATGTTCCATTGTCAGTGGCATTTGCGTTACCTGTAAAACTGGTGACTCCTCTCGAGAAGTGACGACATATGTCAGAGACTCCGTCAGTGCAATCACCGGAAGTGCTTCTGAGGCATAAAGGGGCGTGCCTCCAGTGTCTTCCGCTAGGGGGATCATGTGATCTGTGGCCTCTTTCGTGATCAAGACAGTATCAACCGATACCTGGTTCTGAACAATTTCTGGCTGCACCATCTCTATGTCGGGTTCTAAAGTATTGTCTCCGTCACTAAATAGAACCAGAGTAGCACCTGGCACAGTGATATCCTGGGCATTCTCAAGAGCTTTTAGTCCATTGCGTAATCCGGTGCCTAGTGACGTGTAAGGGAAGAGATCCGGTTGGAGCGTGTCCACGACCTGCAAGCGTACTTCGTATGACGTAATTTCCGTCATGGGACACAAAATGTCCGCCTTATAATAGAACCGGACGATACCAACGTAGCTGCCGTCGGAGACCGTGTACAGGATGAAGTCTCGCAACGCTTTGACCATGTTGATCAGACGGTTATTCTAACAAAAAAGAAGGGTTGACAAATAATTTATTTTGATGGTATTTTCAGTAAAAATTCTTCGAAGCAACATGAAACACAGGCTGGCTGTTCTCCAAGGTCAAATTAGTGACAAACTACTCATTTTACGTTCCTTGGTAATTTTCTTTAAAATAGTTTTTAACCCTCTGACGAAGAAAAAAAAACCGGAATATCTTTTTAAAATCGACATCTTGAATAAGCCGTACCTCCGCCATGCTGTGAGACATGTCCAGTACGAGGACGTATCTTCTTTTGCCTTCCTTGACCACCGTGAAAGAGGGTGTCGTATTCAGTCCCGCCACCTCTGTATCCGTGAGAGGAGGGTTCACACCTAGAAATAAATGAACATTGTGTTTTTGATACTCTTGAATAAAAGCAATCTTTCCGATTTTCATATCGATATCGTACTTTGGCCATACTGCGGTATTGTAAATATTATGTTCGAAGATACGATAAATTTTGAATTTGAGATATAGCAGATATAAAAAATACCAATATTGAAACATTACGCAAGCAAAAAAGAATAAGTGTCAACATAAGAAAATATCACTCTTTTTCACAGTGATGGCATCATTTCTTTGTCTAGGAATGTCACAATCGTAAAAATTGCAATGGAACTGTTATAATTAACGTTAATCATTACTTTATTAAAAACCCAACAGTTACCTCCAGACTACGACATAAAGTGGATGAAAATTGCCGAAATAAGGACGGAGAAATGGTTAAAAAAGCTTATTACCGTCTTTGAAGTCTGGATGGTCCCGCATGATCTCCCATGCACTCTTCATTGAACACAATCGGTTTTGCTTACTTGGTGCCTCGATATTATGAAGGTTATTGGGTGACGAGGCGTCGTTATCACAAAATGTGTATATCTGTCGAAAAAAGGTAAAATGTTGTAAAAGGTGCAATACCATTTTGCTTTCAAGGCTGTCATATTCACCCTGAATATCAGAGTCGCTATGTCATAATATATGAATAACTGGTATAATGGTGTGGTTCTCTAATACGCCACACATCCCCAGGAATGCACTGCATGACGTCACGCTTAGCCCACTGCGCATGCGTGCACTTTAAATGAGTTGCTAGATTACCATAGGAAAATGAATCGGTTCGCGATTCGTGGGTAATTCGTGATCATTGACAAACTAAAGCCCCTATTTCACACAGACCACAAATCCCAAGAATGGCCATGAATTGACAAATGTCAGGATTCGTGGTTGAATCGTAATCAGTTCGTGAAATTCTTAACAGATTCGTATATATTCGTAGTCAAATTTTGCACTTCTTGACCAACAAGAATTAGTGGCAAAAGCTTTGATGCCCCTATTTCACACAGACCACGAATCCCACGAATCGCCAGGAATTGAAAATTTCAGGATTCGTGGTTGAATCGTAATCAGTTCGTGAAGTTCTTCACAGATTCGTATATAATCGTAGTCACTTCTTGCAATTCTTGATCAATCGGGAATTCGTGCCAAAAATTTTGAGTTGTTCAAAATTTTGGCCACGAACTCCCGATTCCAAAAAATCGTAGCGAATTTCTGGACAACATTCGTGCGATTCCAGCCAAATCCCACGAATAGGCTATTCGTAACACTATCGCACCTGTATCGTAACCGAATCGTAGAGCGTGTCGAATTAGACCAGAAAATGGGCAAAATCTCACGAATCCTCACGAATCCTGAAATTTGTCAATTCCTGGCGATTCGTGGGATTCGTGGTCTGTGTGAAATAGGGGCATAACGGCCTGATGCCGATAGACAGCAACGCTGTGCTATGCTTCAAGCAACTCCTGACCAAATATCTCTAGGGTTTTTAAAAAATTCTGTTGTACACACGTACTAAGAAGTTTGCCGTGTATTGCCTAGCCTACCCTCAGCAAAACGCACATATTTTCAGAAATAGTGATTTTAGACGGTAGATTCACTCAGAAACAAAGGCAAACTAATTCGTTGCCGATAGCACCAGCAGATAGCAGCACCATACAGAGTCTGATTAAAACTTTCATGGCAATTGAAGAACTTTTACCACTGTACAATGGAGTCCAAAAAAAGCACTTGGTACAAATGTGAAACTGCCCAGTGAGAGGCCAAGAATTCAATCAGTATTTTCAATCATATTATCAGATTCTACATAAATTGACTGACAATATCACTACTCAGTATTTAACTAATCTCTTAATCCAAAATTCCTATCATCATTTAATAATAATGCAAAATTCTTCTTTCAGATTGCTATTTATTTTAAATTTTAATGCTGCAACTGTTCCAAAATAATCTTGTAGTAAAGGAAAAATGCAAATAAGAAGTGGAAGACCAATTTTACCCACATTATTCAATTTTTTGAATATAAAACGAATAAGATCACTATTTAATAAATTAAAATAATCTTTCATGAACTCTTTCATGAATAACATATTAAACAAAATTAATGTTAAAAATTAGTGGTAATGGCTTATTCTGGAATATATGACCTCTGCACATCATCAGTACCTGACTTAATACAGTATAGTTACTACTTGGATACAGACTTAGATTTAATTATGTAACAATAAGAACAATATATATTACAATAAACTTCTCTGCACATGTCAGACACTTGTTACCATGAACTAACACTACTTGACAATGGGCTGAGCACTTATCACAGAGTCTGTTTGCGATGCTATTGTTGTGCTGTGATTGGCTAGTTGAGTCACGTGAAGCCCTACTGTAGCGCCCTCGCGTATCGCGTGAATGCTGCGCATTTCTGGCCATGATTGAAAACTAATTTTGTGTCCTTCATCTACACCAAAAGACAGACTACTGTAAATATAAACAAATCGTTGCAATCAAGAAATATGTCTTTTAGCGCGATTACACACTTTTTTAATGCTGACAAACTGTTTTCTTGAAGGCACAGTTATTAGTACGTTGTTGCTGTTTTCTGCTGCTTTGAAAACTCAAGATTGATGTTTGCGCAAACCAATCGTGTGCAACGACATGGATCAGCTTGACAATCGCTTGCCATTTATATTGAGCAATATTTCACTTTCACTATTTGCAAATCTGTACACAGAATCTTCCCGGGTCCCCACAAACAGACACAAACAGCTATACATCAACAAACACGAATCCTGAACCGAAACGAGGTCTGCGGAAGGAGAACATTCAGATGGACCGTGATATGAATCATTTTGGTTATATGCATGCTGTCTTATATACGAAGGGTGTCGAGCCGTGTTTCTTATCTTGTACACGCAACAAACCTTACTTATCAGTGTGCAGTTACGGCACGCACACGGCTTAATGGAGTTACTGACGTCCACAAAAACAATTCCGAACCAAGAGATAAACTGATGCGCCAGTAAATCAAACCTCGACATCAAATTATTGAAGGTGTTTCCATTCCCCCTTCATACCTCCCCCACCATTTCTCCACGCCACTTGCCCCATTGGCTTTGATCCGTATTTTATGAGGCGTGAATATGGCTGTCGGATTTGAGTGGAAATATAACGCTTTTGAGATTAGTTTATTTACTTACATGTTTAATTTTTATCTATTTGCCGTTTTACTTATTCATTTATCTATTCTTTTATTTATTTATTTATTTATTTATAAAGATATCCATTTATCTGTTATTCTTTACATCCAGTAATTCATTTTTTATGTTAAAATAAATGCTTACATTGGATAAAGAATAACGGTCCATAACAGACCCCGTGGCCATTTGACCAGTGTCTGGCGTGGAGAACACACAGTCGGAGACCGGAAGACCAGTGGCACTGTCTATTTGGCATGGTTGTTGCGATGAAGGTTGAACCGCTTGACCTTTGACCTTGAGTGAGCACCGGACAGCTTCCACATTGCCTTGGTTGTCATGGTAAAATCTAGGATATCCTTCCGCGGTCACTGGGAATTCATCAAATAAACCCCAGCGGAGGTGTCCCCAGTGATGGACTAGAGTTTTTCCTTGAAAAATAGAAAAAATAGAGTTTTAAGAGACCGTAACATACAAGTATGGTACTGCCATTCATTAAAGGCATATACAATGCGTCGTAGACCTTAATGTAACAAATTAATTGCATTTTTTCTTGAAATAGCAGTAATTTTCCTTTTCTCGCCAAAGTTTAACCTTTCCAGAATCGTTCAGAAAGTTGCAATCCATCGAACCGTTTTTTAATTATTAATTAAATTCACCAGTGTCTCCTCCCTTTCTGTGAATCGCATTTTTGTGAAGGGTTTTTTATATGGATTATCTTAGTGAAATTTCCAGGAAAATCAACTTATATAAAATAAAGGCCTAACGCTCATTAAATACCATGCTGTTAATCTTTGGAAAATATTGGCTTTTTTCCAGATCACATACCTATTGGTCCAAATTTGTTCTCCACCTCCGTCCTTGGCGTTAATAAATAGCCAGTGGTCAGATGCATATTCTCCCCGTGGTCACCGCACGGTAAGACCTGCTTAACGTACGGATTGTCCCCATATTGCTCGCTCTCGTGGTCAACGATGATGTTGGACGTGGTGAACAGTTCACTGGTCGCATCTCTATCAAAGTTCGTGTACGTCGTCCACGTGCTCGGCACGAGAATTGTGACGTTTTGTATATAGGCACGGTTATTGGTTGACCGGAGAAGATCTCGGGATAACTCTGTGATATATTCCTAGAAACGAGAGAAAGAAAACATTTAAATTATCTATTGTCATAAGGGGAACAATACTTGGGAGTATCAATTTACGATCAATCAGCAATACGCCTATCTATTTTTGCTGGTGCTGCATGGTTATTGATAGTTAAGGATATAGTAAACTAAGTGAAACTTCATAGTGAATCAGTAAAACCGCTCCTTTTCAAAACATTGTAATAGACAATGAAGTAAAGCCTTGGTAGGACGCGAATCTTTTACGGACATTTACTACAGGTGATGAGTAACGCACTGTAAGGACTTTTCCAAAAAAATATTTTGCTCCCCCTCCCCTAATTCCTCCCACGCAACATTCCCAAGAGGGCAGAGATAAACAAACTGGCATTCCGTCACAGATCCTATGATGGATCGAAAGAATTGACCGATGAAAAAGAGAACATATTAGAGGAGCTTGGGAAATGACAGGTAAATCTATCAGGTCGCAGTGAAAGGTATTGCGCAGGTAAATGAAGGTGAGAGGCTCAGTGCATTGTGGCGTCGTAAACAGGGAAGGCGTCAACACTCATAAGAAAAGGTACCAAATTAAAGGTTCAAGACTCCGTCGGTTTCGTGATGGTGCATTAATCACGCGGCAAGGTCGTCTTTTTATTAAATCAAATGTGTCAGGTAAACAATTTTTTATACCTCCATTTTCTGGAAAAACCATCGCAAAACCACACGTAATTAGAGATGTCAGTCATCAATAAGATTACTTGTACGCATCGTATCTTTAACAATATATTAAAAAAGACATTCAATCTAATCGCTTTCAGGACTGACACACATTCACTCATATCGTATATCTAAAAAGTGATACCTGACTCATGCAGGGAATGCATGTATACAATAAACAACAAGCACAACTCGGTACCATTTTTTGTGTGTGTGTGATTCAGAAAAAAATAATGCTGTACCATTCACATAACTCCGTTTTCTTCATTTTAGTGTATAGAGATGAGTAGGCGTAAATACAATACTTTCCATTACGTTGAGGAAGACATTAAGTGTGATGATGAAAAATACAGTAATCACATACTATGATAACCATTACAAGACAATTGATATTTTAGGAAACTACTGGCTTCAGTTTCTTTTAATCTTTCGATTGTACTCTTTTATCATCACTGTTCATTAAAAAAAATATTGTTGGTGTCGTTGTTAACTATACTAAAACAAACTCAATCTCTTGCGCGTTTTGGCAAATAAAAATGTGTATGCTGATGCTTTTACAGCACACCGGTAGAGGGAGCAACAAAAGATTGAAACAGGTAGAAATAGTGCCCTTATTGACAGTTCCGTCCAAGTCTCATTTTTTAACAAAGACTAAAATTGATCCAACCACCCTCACACTGGTCATCTGAGGCCATCGTATCCTCTACCAATTCATGACAGTATTCTCTGCTGGAGAAAAGTGCACATAATTAACCCGTGGTCCTGGTAGAGGGTAAGGTCATAATGGTGGCGGTATGATAGATCCCCCATATTGTCGTCTGACAATGGTATCGGTAGAGGTGACCGCAAGCAGAGGACTCAAGAAACTTTTGTGTCAAGAGGAACTTCTGATCTCTCGTCTCTTTCTCCCAGTTTTTAACTCGAGTTCAATATGGTTCGTGAAAGACCACCAGGACGAACAAAATCTCGATATATCATGACGCTATTCAATTATTTTTTTTAAATTTTCTTCAAATACCGTTTGACAAGTTACTCAACATTGTGCAAGGGCATCTCTCTCTCTCTCTCTCTCTCTCGTTCCATCTATCCCTCATAAAATTCACATCACAGCACCGCACTGCTTTCAACATATCAACACATGTCATAACTTACACATAGCTTTTTTACTATAAATATAAATATATTTTGGCACGAACATGAAATATTCGTGTCTTCAACTCACACCTAATAAAAAACCCAAGGAGCTCGTCATTACAACCTCACTATTGAAAAAACATATCATACATGCCATTAGAAATCCGCCTTTAAGGTAAAGCATTATCCCTGTGTACAGTGTGTGTTACAAACTTTCCTTTCATAAACAAAAGGCTCCTGTTTACAATTCATCCCACGAAGGGAAAAGTCACAACCGCTTTCTATTCAGAACCGCGTCCCGTTGAAATATACGTCTTTCATGCCTCACATTGGCTACACCATTCCTTTATGAGGATCCTTTTTTAACCTCGTACCAAACCCGCATGCCTGCAATGTCAATTTTACCCAGGGACATCGTGGGAACAAATATCAAAACACTGTTGAAACCGCTCATGTGTTGCGGTACCTTGTGATCAGAATGCACGCAGTATAAAGGCGCAGTGCTGTAGTAGAACTTTGTGAAATTTTCGAGTCAGCTTCACGTCAGGTTTATCTAAAATTAGTGACGTCACCACAGAGGATTTGTCGACATCATTAAACGTCATAATAGGTAATCTGCTGACGTCATTATTCGTCATCATACGGGCTTCAAATAGGCACAAGGAAGGTTTCTGTGAGGTCTGGTCACCGGTATAGGTGAATTATATCCATTACTTCCTCGGTGCCGTCGTGCCTTATAAACTATTACTACCAAATGACCGTCTTCCAAAGCGAATTTGAATCAAACCTAGGCGGTATAGGACCTCCTTGATCAAACAAAGCCCGCATATTTGAGCTAGAGTTTTATTTTAGCATTACTTTTACTAATAGGGTTTATGCATTGCATTACATAACACGGCAGACAGCGTCAAGTACGGCCTCTCAGTGAGCTCCATTAATATGGGTGTAATGCCCCAAAAGTGTCCCCAGATTTCACGTAATACCCACATATGTAGCTGTCTGTATTTGAGGAACAATGTTAAACCCGGTGCAGGTTATTTAATATATACACACCAGGTATTTGCAATATACCTGATGACCCTCACAGTCGACTGCAGGGGTTCGATGGACCCGTACAATAATTGGTAACGCGCTTTGTTACTGTTGCGTAATATCAAGCAATGATTTTGTGAGTGGGCATCAGAAAATGTACCACCCCTGGACTCATAAACTGGCCGCTGACACGTACATAAAGTTCAAACATACACACACACATACACACACACCAAGAGCAAGACGCTTTTGGATAATATTTTACGAAGAATTCTGCTGGTAATGAATATAAATCACGCTCGAATGCTGTCTGTCTGACCAATTACAAATACCCAGCAAGGACACCTTAATATTCAGAGACCTTACTCTCTAACATAATTCCACGCAAATCATTTGGTATTCGATGCAGGATATTATGTCACACTCTTACACTATATCTATATCGATTGGTATACAGTTAAGGACCACTATTCAGTGTTCAAGGGTCTAGATCTGTGACAATACTTGGCATAGCTGCTAGATGTGGACATGTCCTTTCTGTAGACTTCCAGACCTTATATTTTACTCGCAGCAGGCGCGAGACTTAAACCTATTTGATTTCACATTTAATACGTTGCATGGGTAGTGGGTACATGTAGACGATGTCATAAAGTTTAGACATGCCTTGTCAAGGGTCGGGAACAGTAAAGTTTGTCGACTTTTGGTCTTAGTTAGCCCTGTGCTCTGCCTGGTATTTATATATGACAGCAAGTGGCAGAAATGATGTCAATCGAAAGATAATATCTGTCCTCCGGCATTTTTGAAAGCCGTCGATTGTCGGCACACAGGATTTATTTTACTATATGTCGAGTGAGACGGCAAATTAACTCTATATAGAAAAAATGAGACCTTGGTTAATTGATTTTATTCCGTTTTGGTGACAATATCGATGGCCTTTCGATCCTTGATTAAGTAAATCCTATCAATTAATAAAAGTCTAATCGATTTACAATTTTTTCAGATTTACACCATCGTTGCAAATTGCCTGAAATATAAATCAATAATCAACTGAATTATAGCTTGCTATCTTGATTTCCGTAAACTAGAGACCGTTCGGTAAAACCCCCACTAAAAAGGGCATGACACTTTCCTCCATTTCAACAGGGAAGTTAAAAACATTGAAAAGCATTTACTGTTTAAGGCCCTTGTTTTCTGCCAAATGAACTATCAATAGCAAAATATCCAGTAAGCTCCGTTACAATTTTGATTGGCCTAGGTTGGACTTATTGTCATAACATTCAATTTTGTCGGAAGATCTACGGTGTATTGGCTTTAGTTATATATTTACTTGTACATGTTGGTGTCCTTGCAGCAGAAAACGTTTTAAGGACAAACATTACAAATTACGTGTGCCACAGGTGTGTGTTTGTTTAAAATACAATATATTTTTCTTGAATAAATATTTTTAAAAAAATCGACTCTGACTAACAAATAAAATGCATAATATCACGCAAAACGACAACAACAACAACAAAAATACAACGACGCTTTCAACCATTACCTCCCTCAAATTATCGATGACCTCGATGTCAAAAGGTCATAAAAAAGAGGCGTTGTTTTCATTACAAAAGAAAACAGATCTTGCAGTTACGATTATTTAGTGAGTCAACATTCCTTTTACATTTATTATTTTGCGTTTCAATACTTCCTGGGTTCGTCATGAGATAAAAATGCTCTGTAAAGTCAGGTACCTGAAAGAATCGACATTAAGCCTTGCGGGGTGCTGTTTCTTTTCACTCAGGGAGAAGTATTTTCCTTTATTACTTCCTAATACTAAATTTTATTATCTCGATACGTAACGTGCTTTTTCAATGGCGGCGCCAAGTCAAGAAACACACCATAAACACTTCCCCAGTGACGTTTTTCACTAAACATTACAGCTTCCTGTATTTGAGTAAATATTTCACTGTGGATATGGTGACCATGACAGGTCCTTTCGCATTTGATTTTTATCTCATAATGCCTCTGTTACGAATAACTTATTTCACCGTGGAAAGAGATACTCCATTAATACTAGGCATTATTTTGGTGTTATTCACACAAAACTCTGATAGTATGGGATCGACGCCTCCGGACACATCTACACAATGATATCACGGAGCTTTAAATTTGCTTTGATTTTCGCCGACGTCGACAAGTACTGGGACATCAGATTTACTGAAAAACTACTGGTGATGTGTGAGAAAAACACGCGCTTGAAATATTACATATGTTATTATCATGTTTTATTTATTGTGCGAGAGAGATTGGAGCTTTGCATCTGTTTTTGTTGAATTATTCACCATTTTTGCCAGGAACACCACCAAACCGTGTAAAATGGTAGTTTTCCTGAATTTGAAATAATGATGACCTGTATTACATCCGTAAATGAGAACGAATTCACGACTTAAAACCTGAAACGAATAAATCTTGTCTCCGGTTACAATATATTACAGACTGGTTATAACAACTGAAATAATTTTACCCTTCGAAAAGACTGAGAGAAATAGTGCCTAATAATGCAATAGTTCACTCTTTACCGTATAGAAAAGGTATAATTTCAACGCTCATGTTGAGGTTCTCAACGCCACGCATCGATGCGCACCCAGTTTAACAAAAGAAGAAGGCCTTTTTTAACTTTTAAGACTATCATTTGTAACAATTAGAGACAATCTTGCCCTAAACAGGACAACAATAATACCAGAATCACTCCTTTACAACAATACCTGTATACATTTCACCGGCGGGGACCCTTTAACCCGACAAAAAAAGATATCAAATTAAGTCAAGAGATAGGGTGTTATTTTGAACGCTAAGAAATCCTTGCTGAACAAAGCTTTAAGGACGTTTTTTCTTGGTTCCTTAAACAGGGATAAAAGCCATGGCAAGGCGTCCCTGTCTCTAGACAGTGAATCAGTTCTAAGGATAAAGTAGAGCTTTAAAATAGAACCTTATACAAGGATATGATAGGCGTTATTGGTTGGTGTTGGCTATTTCACTTTTATATATGTAGTTCCTAGAAAAATAAAACGTTCTTCGAATAAAAAGATCCAAGTACACTGAATGCTAAAAAAATTGCCTTGTAACTTTCCCAACAATTTTCATCCAGTGTAATAATTTGAGCACCGTATTTGACTGACAGCGATTGTGCAGGAAGTGCACTTGGAAAAACTTAATGTTGGTTTACCGTCTGGTATCTGATAATATTTGAACGAACGTCTATCTTGTCATGACATTTACTTAGTCTGCCATTTGTTCTGTGAAGTATAGGCTATTTGAAGTCTACATAAAAATATATTTCAGTTTTCTTTGTGCTAACAAACCAAGGACGTATATTCAATATACGTCCTTGTAACAAACCCAGTACAATTCTTCTGACGTACATGTAATATGAGGTAGAGTTTCAACTGAGATCCCAGTTTCTACGAACGAACGCATCTGTCGAGAAATCGCCCTAAGTGCTCTATAAAAACTGGTTGGACTTTTGTCGCACTGTTCACTTACCCCTGTACGACAACAATTAAGTAATCGTGGTCTTTAAAAGCATTTTGTCGTTCTCATGTCGTCAGGTGACACATTAAACCTTCATGCAACCAATCATTAAGAACACGAAGACTGATATTTGCTGTAAGGGGAATCAATCACAGAAATACGCCACTTGGAATTTGAAATAAATCTTTCATATGATAGCATTTAAATCAGTGCATCATGCGACTTGCAGACATTACTAAACCATTGATTTAGTATAGTGATTCAGATTGGCATTTCCTGGTCTAGGTTAAGGTTTTGTTTCTTTTCTCTTTTTATATCGTATAATCTAGGCCCTAGGTTCTTTTAAATTTCTTTTGTTAACTCGCTGTGTTTTGAAAATGTACATACTGTACTGTAGTCAAAGGGGTAACCCGCAAAGCAATGTATTTACGAATCTATAAAATGGCACAGAAGATGAGCAGAGGACAAAGACATCTGTTTATAGTTGCCACAAGGCATATATCAGTCACACAAAATACTTGAGATCAAATAATTCGTCTGTTCATCACGAAAACTTGGCTTCGCATAGTGCTTTTGTTTGTGTCAAGCGTTTGCCCTACGCTTTTATTCGTGTCATTTGTACGTGTTGAATTAGATCACCATACATCTATGTTAGTGTTCTGCAGGAGTCTGTAATTTAGAAAATACCTGTTTCCTGACACATTAGCCTTACAGTTGTACATCTACATGTGATATGACACTACCCGATAGCTTAATCTAAGATCTAATATACCATTTATTAGATCTTAGGCTTAATAGACTAATTTGCGTTGCCGGAGGATTTTCCGTTACAACCTCTAATATTGGGGTGATATCATAGAAACTTTTGTTTCACATCCCATACGTTTAACGTCAATGACGGATCCACCTAAAGGACTGCTCTTCCTCAGGGGCATTCATGAAAATTACTAAATTATATAAACTCTAATGTGAGTGTGTAAGAGGAAGAGAGGGAAGGAATGGAGAGGCGAGCGTCGCTTTACGCTGCGGTGTCATTTCCATCTCAGCATCATTTTCATGTTTTTCAAGGATTTTTTTAAAATCGTTGTTGATAACAATTCATTTTCTCAAAGGTAGCACTATTTAGTCATTTTAAAAGTATACAAATATCAAGTATACTGCAGTGTAGCATGGATGGAATGGCATCACAATCACCAATAACGACAATAAAAATGTGAAACCTGAAAATCGTATAACTTTACTCTTTCATAAGATTGGACCTAAAATATGTTTACTACGATCCGAGCGTCTACTCGAAATAAAAGTGTGTATAAAAAGGATCTTCTAATATAGTCTACCACTAACCGTGTATTCACTATGTGCCTGAGGGGGTGGGTGTGACGTCAGATACAGGTGCACGAGGCCACATATTTAACCAGTCATTACTCACACTTAGGAATGCGAGGGCAAGGCGACGCCGTACCACTGGGGATAGGAGTACAGCAGAGAACGCTACCTTCTCTATTAAAAGCATATTATGATGAAGTGAAACGATAAGATAAAAACGGCAATGCCATACATTGTTCGGCGTGTCTTGTTGGGTCAGGAGATCAATTGTTGGCGTTTATCGGGTGTAATTTGGACACCACGCCCCGTCATTACATTAACCGCGCGTCCGCCCGGTTAGCGGCTAAATTTATTAGAGCATTTCCAAGTTTGACTGAAATTCACCGTGTCTATTTCAGTCTTATACGCTGATTTAGTAATGAAGTTTTCTTACCCCGTCAACGGATTTTGTTAACACACAAGTTTTAAAAACACCGGGAAGAGTATGTATTGTAATAGTCTGGTCAAGGGGTCATATCACGACAATAAAACCAACGGTCGTATTTGGACAAGCGTTTCCTTTTATACTTGAGCCCAAAATTATTTGTATTCCTATTTTGACCAGCAATGGTCATTCAAAATAAATACGAATGTAATACGTAAAACATTTTGGGTACGTCAAAATATTTGACGAGCCGTGACATTATGTATGTCATAATGCAGAGCCTGTCCGGCACATTAAGCAGTGCACAATGGGATTTCGGTGGGTGGTTAAATGTTTTGTCTGGCCAAATCATAATGGTCATTTCGAGTATCAAATATACTCCAAATGTGCGCTACAGGATGCCTGCACAATGTGTCTGGGTTGTTAAATGAAGGTATGACGAGAAATGACAATAATGATAGAAATAAGAGAAATGACAGATACCACAAGCATTATCGTATTACTACAGTGTAGGCGGGTTGAGGTGTATAAAAGAATGCTGCAAAAATCTACATTTGTGACCACATTATAAAACGCATTTTACCAAAACAGGGTGAACAATTTTATAATCTACAAAGTTCCCAGAAATTTAACATGCCAAACCTTAGAACTGCGAGATCCTCAAAATCTTTCATTCCCAGGGTGATTCCATCTTTAAAGAAAATTTATGATTTTAGGAGCTGCATTGATAAATTTCAATTTTATCTTGTTCTTGAAAATGATTTTAAAAAAAATATTTGATGCCCTTATACTGTTATAATTTTAGTATTATAAATGTACTGGTATCATCCAAATTCAAATTGTACAATTGAATATTATCGTTTTATTACAAGGGGTTTTTGTTTCTGTACTGAGTGCAGTATACTGTATATAGGCAATTGTGAGGATACTTGGACTAGCTTTAAAGTCTCTCCTGGTACTTTATGCACGAAGAGGGACAATGTACTTGTTCTCTATCAGGTGGGCGATGACGTCATTGGTGTAATTCTGTGCAAAAATTCTCGCTGCGCATAATTAACTACGGTAATATTTGTGAATATGTAGTGGAAAATACTCTTTCTGTGGCCTTGGTAAAGGGTATACGGGTAAATGTAGCTGGGCAAACCCAGGGAAACACTTTAGGTTTTAAATTAAGGCCAAACAAGGAAAACGTGACACGCTGATACAGAGTGAAAGATATCCTACAAACGTGATACAAACGTCTTAATTTCAAGTGTCGTACATACGGGCTTATGTTTCTATTACTGGTATGCCAAACCTCTGTGTATGCTCTACTGCGTTTATATTCACCCCACAGTACTGGAATTGAATGGATTCACAAAATGGCAATAATGTTTACATTTATGCCACCGATATAGAACTGCCATTATAGTAACGTGTGTATTTCTCTTGCACCATTGCGCTCAAGTGTTATCTAGATCTCGCAACTCTGTAACGAATGTAATAATTACACGAGAAATATTATGATTATTCAATTGTTGTCTTGCAGGTGATCCAAATTTAAACAGAAACCGTCTGTGGGCGGAATACGAAAAGGAGAAAATAGGTGAATTTATTGAACTGAGAGGCGACCATTCTTCTCAATCAAGACATTCTGTGGCACAAAGGAGGTTTTCATTGTGTTATTCTTTCTTTCTGGGAGAAGAATAGATTTGCCGGTTAAGGTGATAGGTTGAGGTCAAATTTGAACAAGGTACGGTTACAGCCACAGTATAGGCTTATACATGTATAACTGGGCTATAGAGGGAAAGACCCCAATGAGGACCCAGACCAGTGGTATTTTTCTTCGTGCCTGTATTTCCCCCATTGTGCATTACACTGGTACACTTCTCTTACGTTATACCCACCCTCTACCAGGGCCACAGATTGACTTTTCACAGAATATTCACAGATATGCCTTTAGATAAATAGACGGTCATTGGTTTTCCCCATTTTTCCCTATATAACCTGCCACCCTGGTAAAGGGTACGTTATACCGACATTTCCGTCATTAATGGGTGTGTAGAAAGTTCACCAGATCACCCCAGTCGTGTGGTGGAAATTCGAGGGCCAGTGTTTTTATTTCTTATTTTTTGTCTGTCAGGATTTGTGGTCTGAGAGGGGACAACCGATAGCTCGAGAGAGAGAAAGCGGAGTGGCCAAGTCCCACTTCCTAACCCCCCCACACCCGTGTCTCTGAAAGGCGGTCATCATCTTCTTTTCTTATGTCTTTCATGTGGTACCTATCGAATTTTTGTTCGAAAAAGGCCTTTCTTGAACTTATCCCTCAAATTTGTTTGTGGGCACATGTTTAATTATTATCATTACTATTATTATTATAGTATAAATTCCGAAGACCTATCACGGTGAGTCGTCGATGGAATGACATATGTGGGCTTGCATTCGATACACACTTTAAAAAGAAAACATTGTTAACGTCGCGTGCTTTTTATCACGTTTACTACACATAAAACCATGTCCAAGCTGGTCTTGTTGTTGAACTATTGACAATAATCTTTCTTGTGTAAATAAATCTATACTTCAAAAATGACCATTTCTTCATGTCAGGATGAAATCGCTGACCAGGTCAAATCTTTTCCCAAATCAATTAAACCAATAGAAATTCCGATACGGGAGAAGGCGGAAGCTTTCTGATAAGGAACAACTAACAACAGGGCGTTGCAGTGTTTACTTTTCGCAGTCAGAAAATAATTCAATTTTGATTGATGAAAGTGGCCCACGTTTTTTAGGATCAAGCCGTTAAAACCGTCATGCGTATCAATTCACATTAAATTTAATTTTCAAAGCGGTCCTTGCTTTAGTTATGGATTTTACATACATGTCAGGGTATTTTTGAATTGCGTTTTCAAGTTTTAAAATACTGGATTATAAAATCTCACTCAGCCAAAAACAACATTTGTGTGAATGTGTGTGCGAGAGAGAGAGAGAGAGAGAGAGAGAGAGAGAGAGAGAGTAGAGTAGAGTAGATGCTTGTGCACATACACATATCATAAATGCCTGAGAATATATATATATATATATATATATATATATATATATATATATATATATATATGTTTTTCAACGTCCTCTACAGGGAAGATGATGGGGTAAGAAGATGGGGGAGGGGGGGTCTTTCCTTCCGCCTCTATCAACCCGAAGCCTGTAATAAACCGTAAACGTTCGTCCCACCATCACTATTAAAGACATTATAATCACCCAATATATATATATATATATATATATATATATATATATATATATATATATATATATATATATATATATATATATGTTTTTCAACGTCCTCTACAGGGAAGATGATGGGGTAAGAAGATGGGGGAGGGGGGTCTTTCCTTCCGCCTCTATCAACCCGAAGCCTGTAATAAACCGTAAACGTTCGTCCCACCATCACTATTAAAGACATTATAATCACCCATGTTGTACGGTGTTATATGGAGCCTAGGGAAATGTGTGGTTATCAGGAGGGGGGCATCACCCCAAGGGCCTGGCCCCGCCCACTTCACACTCAACACACAGCCAGATAGCTGGTACCTTTGTGGTGGACCTCGAGATTTAGCATGTGATAGTTCCCATTTCCTTTCCCTGTATAATAATCTGCAGTTATTTGTATTGTACGTATTTGAAACTATGCATTCCCGTGTTTTCAGGTGCCATAACGTGAGATTGCTGATAACATCACGAACGATATATCATCGTAGCTGGCGGAATATTTTGTCAACAACCCATTTTTGTAGTATGGGATACCTATAGCAAATATTTGCGTGTACTTCACATAGGCAATTCTCAGAGTCGAAAAGATGATGCGAATAATTAATACTGAATATCCGGGTTTTATCTCTCGTCTCTAACAGTGACCCTTCTGCTTCGTTATTTTTTTCTCCAACAATTTGCAAATATGGTATATGGCACATGTACTTAGATCTTTCGTGATTCGAACAAGTTACCACGTACGTTGCTACTACTGAAGTTGTTGTTTAAAAGGGCTTACAGATCAAGCAAAGTTAAAAAAGATCTCACATTTTATTTGTGTCACTTTTTCGCCTTTTTTTTCTTTTATCACAGGGAATAAAAAACACGCCTGGACAGGAGGTCACAGCCACTTTGTAAAAACTACCATTGGCACTCTGCTTGTACACGAAATCTGTGGCCAGTTAAAAGTAATAGCCGTTAATTTGACCAAAGGCAATCAGCTGATCGATGTTATTGGTATTGAAATGGCCACATTGGCTCGTATGTTTTATTCAGATGGCCAAGAATGGGTTCAGCCACCATCTTATTGTAGGTCGTCCATTTTAATGGCAAAGCAATACTTATGCCCTTAGGGTAAGATATTATTGTCAGATAAATACGGTAGACTGTGACTTGATGCATATTTTGAAAATTTTATCTAGTCACATCAAAAATGGAAACGCTATTAACTGATTCTCAATTGTTGCTATTAGGGTGTATCCCTTAGATATTAAAAATCACATGTGTATACTCAGTACAAGGACTAGGGTGTGGTATATAGGGAATACCTGTTCTGTCAACTGAGTGGATCTTACCTTAATCTTGTTGACAATCTCTGGATTCTCCGTCACATCTCTGTGTATTCCCACCACGAGGCCTTTGTAACCGTTATTAACCAACGTCACTTTGCTCTTTCTAGCGTCCGCGGCGAGAAACGCCGTGGTAAGTAACAAGAAAATCATAGTCACACGTGTACTGGTAGATATCCACCTTGTCGTAGTCCCCCTCCAAGACATTGTTGTGACTTTCCCTCTCTTTATACAGTTTATACAGTGTGTCCACATTGTCCGTGTTTGTACACACTCCCGATCAATACATCCGTCGGGACCCTTCAGTCCAAGGCGACTGTCGCCTTAATCACGTCTCACTTCAGTATGGGTAACAGGTTAACGCTAGAACGTAACGTATTCACTCTCGCCCCACCTCTCCCTTGCAGCTATTTTACATGTACACCGATTTTATGTTAGTGTGTCGGATTCGCTAGGCTGACTGAACCATACGGGCGTTCTCGCACAGTACTTATTTCTGTCAGTTTAAGTGGGCTATTCTCTAACCTGTCAGTCAAGCGTTCATAAGCCAATCTGCCCACTTGGTGTTTCATTCCGCTGCCGTGACTCGCTAAGGATCATTGTCGTAAATCTCAATTGATTGTTTTACGCCGCTAGAGGGCGTTTGAAAAAAGTAACGTTTCACGTCTCGTGAATAAGCACGGAGTTAAAATTTAGGGGAAAAGGGGTCATTTTTGAAGCAAAGGATTTAAGAAAGTGAAAGGAGATTGTCAAACTACATGTAACAAGCATATGAGTAAAATCACAATGCAAAACCTAGGCCAAATCAATTTCAATTGATTTTGTTAGGAAATGTGCATATTTGTATAGTTCTTTTATTTACACTTAGAGAAATTTTAACATACCAAAACAATAATAACGCTGTATTCATAATTATTTGATATGCTTTGCAAAAGAGCTGCCACACCCTCTATCAAACAAAGGCCTTTGCAAATGGCACGTACAACTTGAATTGATATTCAAACTGAATTACGCAAAAAGTCTTTTGGCCATTTCATTTACAGTATAACATCAAAATGACCATGCTCCCAAAAGAAAGTAACCAATGAAAATGTCGATATGCACAGCCAACTAAACAAATGTATGGCCTAGACATTTCTGTGTGGGGTGGGTGCATGTTGTTTCATTCAGCCAGTCAGCTCTAGAATACAAACAAGGAATAACCCCCAATAAATAGGCCTATACAAATTACACAGGAGTTCGACTTCGGCGTGACGTGAATTACAAAAAAAAAAATAAATAAAAATAAAATAAATAAATAAAATACTTGGACTTTCTGTTATAGTATAAAGCAATGATATCAATATGAATTCCAATTGCCCAAGCCCCAGCCAATGAACTTGACCAACACACAATGATGGAGCGCCACGTAGGAAGCATTGTGTACAAACCCCTGTTTTATGTCAACATTGACATTTTTTCACTTGGCGGCTACGTGTATTGTACTGTCAAATGTCCCTATATCGATTTCATAAATATGTTAGTTTGGAGGGTGGGCGCGGTGCGACAGGATTACTCTCATAATGACTGAAAATACTGAATCTACAGATAAAGATATGTGTAATAGCTATTATGAGTTGTTTTATATGTCTAAGACATTAAAGGGAAAGGCATAGTCAACTTCAAAAATGAATAGTTCTTTCATTCGCAACGTATCGACACCATCTATTTAATACACTTAGCGCAAATGTTTTCTGTGGTGTGCGCTTATAACATTTATGTCATCAAAAATAATAATTCATATGAGAATTTAAGACATCCGTGTTTACGCAATACGCTGACCGCTTTAAAGGCTAGTTGCGTTTGAGATTATCTAAACCTTTTTAAAGTCGTGACCGACACGGGGACCGATCCTTGCGCATACCAATTAATGCTTTAAGGGCCAATATACACCCTCGATCTTGAGTTAATCATGAGATTTCAAAGACTTTCATCACTGATAGAATATGGTCACATTTTACATCAAGGCCACATTCCCATCCGACCCCATCGGTCCACGTGGATCGACCCAACTCCGCGGACACTCACGCTGAATGAAATCAGTTTAATGGATTATCGTGCCACCTCCTTGCGTTAGTCAGAATACAGAAAAGCTGGGCCCAGTTTTATAAAGGACGTTTGGCACTAACCAGTGTTTGACTTTAACCAGTGGATAAATTCTACTAAACCCCGTTAACTAAACGACGGATGAAATTGTGTTTCATAAACAGTGTTTAAACAGACCGTTGCTTAATTTACCTTTAAATAATTATTTTATCCAGTTAAACACTGGCCAGTTAACTAATTGGCTATTTGAACACTGTGTATGAAACACAATTTAACCATCTTTTAGTTAATGGGTGTTAGGAGAATTTATCCACTGGTTAGTGCTAAACGTCCTTTATAAAACTGGGCCCTGGTGATTATATGCGAATGCGTTGAAACAAGAAGAGATGTGTCATTCAGTTAAGCTGATTGCACTCGGCGAGTGTCCCCGCAGAGTAGGGTGGAGCCACGTAGACCGATCGTGTCTATGGGAATAGGGTCTATAAGAAACAGAAAACGTTTAATGTGATAAGTGGAAATTTATGTGATGCCGGCTGACACTAAGATGAAACAGTCACAATGCAGGCGTAGTGAGTGACTGATGCTTTAATAATTTAATGGTATAATTTACGAATAAACGTAAAAAATTAATGGGATACTCTAATGGCACGACATTTAGAAAAGCTGCAGAGCATTTTGTCCTTTTGGCCATTTTTATCAGTTTAACTAATGATAGGTAAAGCTAGACCATGCAATTGTTTTTTTTAGCTTCATTGAACAAGATCACCTCAACATAGAACAGAATGCTAATTTAAACCTATCATTGTTAGCTAAAAGTAACTTTACAAATCATGTTGAATGCATCTTTTTTCCGATGGCAGCTATGTTGTTAATGTCACGGTGTTTTATACGACGCCAGATAAAAACCGGAACGCGCTGCCGGTATTTGATGCAGGTGTGGTAAATTTTGCGGTTAAAATTTTGGGGAAAATCATAAAAAACGGGAAGATATATCAGTGAAACAAAGGGCGTCAACAGCGGTCAAGAATGGATGAGCGACGAGAGAAGTTTTTATCTGGCACGATTATCAATCGCGCCAGACCGTGGCTGATACTTGGCCTCCCCTTTTTTTTTAAATAATTATACTCATATTTTTTAATGATGTCATTAAATATGTTATGAAAATCTCAGTGATTTGAAAGGAAGATAATTTGTCCCATGCCCAGTAAACAAACATAAAATATTGGTCAAAAATGAAGTCTAGATATCTAATTGATAATTTTTTAGATAAAGGATCGTCGCGCGTCAAGCGTTCGTAATTTATTACGACGGAAACTGTTAAGTATCCGCTCGTGCGGATCTCTGACCACTAGAATTATCTTAAATAAAATCACCACTTAATTTCTCCGTGGATCATCCAGATTCATAACCTTTGTACATAACCTTTGCACGGTACATTAAGCAGAAGCATTAATTTTGTTTATATTGTTTTTATTGATATCATCCAAAAGAGAAGAGTCAGTATGTTAAATGCAAGGGACAATTTATTTGATTTTGGTGAATTAAAATTTTCTCTTTTTTTACGCACAATATATCCTTTTTATGTGTTCCTTACGTTCTATTTTCTCCTCGTAAGCGAATAAATTACCACACTTCAACAAAACTGAGAACAAAAGCTAAGCATGTTACCCCTCAGCTAAGCCAAGCTAAGAAATAACGGGACTTTTAACTATGCTTCGGAGCTTGCCTGTTTAAAGAGATAGGCTGTAGTAGATAATTATGGGTCGTCACCACTCACATCTTCAAAACTTCCCCAGAGCAATGACAGCGTCACTGTCCCTGTCATTTAAAAACGATAAATACGAGCATTTGTTCACCACATTCATTGGTGTTTAAAATGTGTCAAACAAAACAAATTGCTCCTCGGTGTAAATTGTAGCGCCCGCACACCCTGGAGCTCGTTGTATTCACGTTGTATTTAAGGTTGACAATAAGGGCCAGTTCAGTGAGGTTGTACTTCTTTTCCCGTTTGATATTAACGAGCAGCCAACTTTACTGTCTGTCTTGTTAATGACAAGCATCTGTGAGGGACGGTTAAAGTGACCAGGCCGTCGCGGACGCTACAGCCTGATCTTCTCCACTGGACAACCTTAAGAACCACTCACAACTGGGAATAATAATAATAATAATAATAATAATAATAATAATAATAATAATAATAATAATAATTTCTTTAAAATTGTTAATTTATGAAGATTTATTTATGTCTAAAACCCATCCATTTTAAAAAGTTCAGTAAATTTTACATAAGAACAAGTTATTAAGAACACAAGTACCAAGATACGGAAAAAATATTAAGGACAATTAAGATTCTAGATCAAAACAGCCTAATATTTGTTCTAACATAACAAAAAGGTTAAACAATAAATATCACCTCAGCATGACGTAATTGGGCATTTATATATAGACAAACTGAACTAGCACAGGTAATAGTGATTTTAGTAGTGTTCGGAATTTTAGTACTAGGCAGAATGAAGCCACATGCACGAACGTCACATTCCCTCTCAAAGAAAAAACACAACTCAATAGTCTCAACCGTCTCAACTACTGCAATATGGTGATATCGGATTCTTGTGCATTTACTTACGCTTCAACGCTCTTTGCAAATGGTATTACATATAAAATCAAAAGCTACAAAATTAATTTAAATACAATGAAGAACAAATGAAAGCTAAAAGAGTAAATCAACTATTGAATTGTCTACATATTAGCTTTTTGAACATCTATAGAAACTATCATAATTGTGGTGGTAAAAAGGTCAATTGTTTCTGTATAGACTACATTTTTCTCCGAAATCGCTATTATGTAAAATAAGAACGCCCAGGGCTGCATTTACTCTATGTGCTCTTTTTTCTTAAGTCCCTAGAGTCTACATGTTGTCATTTCCCTTCCTGCTTATAATAACCTGGATTAAGATGGGTGACATACAAGTGCCACGAAATTATCTCAATGTGTGCGTCGTGATAGACGTGTACAACGTTCCTCGTGTAGTCTGTTCTACAAAGTACACAAGGCAAGGAATTGTTTGATTGCCAATAATCTAGTGATGATGCACTAATAATGGGGCGAAGTAAGACTTTTAAAGGTATTTAATGCATATGGTGAAGGGCGGATCCAGGATTATTTGAAGAGGTCGGGGTCCGAGGATGCGATGTCGACCCATTTGAGAGCCCTGAAAAAAATTGGTATTTTAGAGGGTTAACGGTGCCATTTAGTACGGTTTAGAACTATGATTGAGCTGGTCAAAATCATTTCAAGCAGGGACCGTTGGTGTGATTTTTTTTCAGGACTCCCTGCCCCCCCCCCCCCCTCTAGAGCCGCCACTGCAGTGTATTATACAGCGCAGGTGCTTACATGTGTTATTGGGGGGGGGGGGGGTTTAAACGGTAGATCTAGACACTCGACACTAAGGAAAGGTTTGTTAAATGTTTGCCCCTGCCTCTGCCTTCAGTATATCGGATCGGTCACTGTTACTGACAGGAATTAACTTTCGACCATTCGATCAAGCAAACGAAATGATATCACACATGAGCACTCTGAGACATATCGCTGAGCTTGTCTACTTGAATAATACAACGTAAAACAAAGGTATCTAACTCCTTAGTAAAACCCCATAACAGCATTATTATTCACTGCACACGCAGGATTATGATTTATGACAGAATACACGTAGTGCTTATTTATAGACCTATGGAATCTCGTGGTACTCTTTATTTTAATTTAAAAATGATATCTCAGTTTCATTATGACATTTAATGTGCTGCTTCCTGTTTCTTGTGTAACCCCCACATATCTCCATCACTTCAAATTTTCAGTATTTTCTTATCACATCATCCGTCCCACAAGAGCAGCACAAATATTCGCTTTCTATACCTGTCATGGTGTGTACTCATAAAAGTGCAGATATGCTAAAGTGCGTTGGCATAAAAATGACATTTTCTTCTAATTAATAAACCGGTCATTGTAGTTATATATGAAAGTTATCACCCAAGCAGCATCGCACTTGGTTCATTAAATAAAGAGAAGGGTGAATTTTTAAGACGAGTGACGTCACACACGTCGCTTCACCGCCCGTTCTATCGTAGTCCACGTGAACTCGTGTTTACTTGGAAACCAAAGGAAATTAACAACGACAAACAGAAAAAGCGACAAGCGCGCTGACCGCCTGACCTCGTGGGTTTATTTGTAAAGCTAGTCCCAATCTGCTAAGATTAAAGACGGAAGAATTTGAACAATAAATTCCTCTGCTATGAGGTTCATGATTCACTGATGTCATAAAACCACCGGTCTCAGGTCCGTATGAGGGACGTCGCTCCGGATTTTTCCTATGAAAAACAGTAAGAGGCGGTGATTGATGCAGTACACAGTCTAGTTTCATCACGCATAATACTCATCTGATATTGAGAAAGGTTTGAGACACTACTTTAGATGTCCGCAAGAAACGACGATGAAAAAATAAACTCCCAATATGGCATTGGATGAAGGTAATGATCTCTCTCTATCTCTCTCTCTTTGTGTATATATATATGTGTGTCTGCGTGCGTGCGTGCGCGCGTTCTCGAGTACGATTATCACGACATGTTGATATCTTTCGTCGTCTCAGTACAGAAATGAGTGTGGCAGTATTAGCCTACATGTTGTATCAATGTTTGCTGAATGCTGGAGAATTAGGCAGATATAGATCGACAGATTATTTCTTCGTCTGACTTGAAGATAATTAGATGCCCTTGGCCATAGATGAAGCATATTTAGAATGCTTTTTAATACATTCTGAAACTGTTCATTCCTCTTTTCTATGACTTAAAGATTTTAAATGTACTAGTGATTATTATTTAAAGTAAGTGTCGCTTTACTGAGGAGCAGACCACTTTCATTAAAATGAATAATGCGAGTTAACCGGACTTCTGTCGTAGCAAAACATATTGTTTTCATTATTAAAGACAATACGCCTACTCCAAATAAAAAAGTCATTGGGCGGAAGTTAAGACAAAAAACTTTATTATGCAGAATCGAAAGCAAACCTTACAAAGCCGGAAGTTGACTGTCCTGGCACGTGTGACCTGGACACCGGGGCAGTGGCGGCAGGTGTCGCCACCAGCGTCCTCTGTCTCGCTATCGTCGCCATGTTTGCGTTACTTTGGTGGCGGCGGAGGGATTGTTTAAAGAGGTAAAATTTGTAACATTTGATTTTTAGTCAGCTCCCATGTTCTTAATTGTGACTACTTTGAAAATAATTAATTTTCGGAATACAATTACTGATAAATCGCCAACGCATCTGAACATTGTGATGTTAATGTCCGATTTCTTTATTATTTTAAGGAGAGTGAAATACGTTTTAATTATAATTGTTGAAAGCTGCTTAATATGGTAAAAGTAAAGTGAAATTTAAGTCATACAAACTTTATGACTTTTGCTTCTTTTATTTTTATTTATTATTATTGCTTCTTAATAGTACTTTTCCTATCTTATCTTTATTCCTAATCATTAAGAAACTCAATCTTTACAGAATCATTTTAAATGTAATTTCACTATGTAAATAGTTCTTTAAGAATCACTTCATCTAATTGTGTCTTTCTGGATATTAAATTTCAGTTGTTTCAGAAGAATTCTGCCTACAGGGAGGAGGAATACGTCTACCGAGTTGCCTGTATGTATCGGGAAACACCAGATCTAAACGATCTTTAAGACTCCATTCCCAGAGATTAGATCGATCCAACTAGATCGACCTAACTCCCTGGGGGTTCACGATCACGCTAAATAGCTATCAGCCGAGTGGGCACAAAAGTTAATTACCCCCTTACAGCTTGTAGTAGGCGGGACGGACATTTCAGCCGGATTATCTGACAGTAATCTAGAGAGACTCCCCACGGGGATAGATCGATCTAAAATCTATGGGAATGCGCCCTAAAACATTTCATTATGCAAGGAGAGGAAATGAACACGAGTAACATTAGTAATTAGATAATAATAACAAACATGAGTAAATAATACGTTTAACTGAGACCAGTTTCACTAAAGAACTGGAGTTATTATAACATTATACCTCTATTATAACATTACACCTTTATTAATTTTAATTTCATTAGCTTCATTTACAACTTTCTCCACACGCCATGACTTATAAAATGAAAGCTGTGGGTTGAGATTCACTTTCCTTTTCTCTCTGACTCCGCCTTTAAGGGATCATGCTCNCGCGCGCAAGGTTATTAAACTATCGTTCTTCATTTAATGATCCAACTCCGAGGGGACTCTCGCTGAATGCAATCAGTTTAACATATTTTTCTGCTCAACGCCAGGAGTTGAATAGTTTTCTTGGGAATGAGCCCATGGTTTACGTTGTATTTCTGATATTGCTCAAAATTGTTGTTAAGAATTTTAGTTTTAACATGTTGTAAGCGGCATCTTGTCTGTGCTAAGAGATGGTGTGTTTACCTCTATAATTATATATATATATATATATATATATATATATATATATATATATATATATATATATATATATAATTATCTGTAATTAGTCATCTTTCTGGGTTGCTTAGCACTGTGACAAGGATTGGCATTGTTTGTTTTTATTGTTAATAAAAGTTTTAACATGTTTAAAAACTAAAAATTTGTTAACATAGATTTGTTAAAATGCCTTTTGGGATGGAGTGCACAAAAATGACTGCCACCAACAATTTTTGTTATTTTTTCAGGATTATCGACACAGAGGGGGCGGTAACGGCCGTGAGGTGAGACTTCAGTCTGTTAAGGGTAGTCCAGTAAAGACATCCATATCAGCGCCCACTCAACCAAACGTGGGGGCCGTGGAAAAGGGTACACGTCATGGAAACATACACGACAACACAAAACCAAATAAAGTGATGGCAATAGCCCAAATGCTGGAGGAAGGAATAACAACTAGTGAAAATCGTGCAGCAAGCACGATATTTAGAGAAAACTCGCTATACACGCCAACAGACGGCGTTATGTGCGCCTCAGAAACATCCACATTTCCCCCTCAGAGCGAGTCACGTGAGTACAAAAAGGGCGGGGTACCTGTCCGTGAAACTGTTGGACCAATCAGTGACCAAGAAAATGAGCATGAAAGTGACTGCTACGAGTACTCATACGCGGGAAACCCATGCCCGGCTATTTTTGGGGTTGTAAAACATTCTCTAAATACGGACCCAGACACCGCACAAACGAGCGAGTCAATATATTATTACAGTGACGTGTGCCAAATGACGGACCAGCCATCTTGTGATGGTGATCGACAGATCTCTTGTGATGATTCTGAACCCTATTATCTTGAGCTTATTGGTAATCCCACTGATGGTAGAGCGGATGCAGAACATATTTATGAATAAATTTTACATGGGGAAAAATAATTTTTTCACCCCGCATTTTTTCAAAAGGTTGCTTTGAGTAGTGTTGCCGTGCTTTTTCAATATATGATACGACTGAAAATGACGATCAGACAGTACATTTCATTTACTTTACATCCGTGCTTAGAATTGCAATCACAATGCATTAATAATGATGGCATGGTATCATTACGAACTGTTACGATTGAAAGTATACTGCCCACTTTAGAAAATGTCCCAAGGTCACATTTTCTTAATCATCATCTCAATTGAATAAGACTATACAAAGTCGATATTTTCTTCTAAAATGAACTGGGAGACATGGCGCTCTGAATGTTACCAAAACATTTAGAACTTACATTGTTTAATTTAAACTGGTATGAAAAACGAATCTAAGTGCAGAGAGATGTCAAACTTTAATTTTAGGGGAAATTCAATTTAGAAGATATTCCCAGACAAGACACCTTTAGTGAAATTTGTACAGTATAACAAACATTTGTAGTAATCTAAGATCTAATATCCGTTTATGAGATCTTAGTAGTAATTGAGGAGCTTCCTTTTATCTGATCATCAGATTTCAGTGGAGTTCTACAGTTCTGTTCACACTCACTCCACCACAGAAAATGTTTATCAACAGTTCAAGATTATTTGCTTTAACCAAGTTTATGAAATTAAAAGTACCTGTTTATTTTCATTAATTTATCACCAAGTTGATAAAATGTATTTATTTTCATAATGCGTGCTAGAGAACGGAAGGCTGCAAAAGCTGATGATATTCAGTGATAGTTAGACTTTTATGCCACATGCTGTGGACCCTGCGGGGTGTTTGCAATCAACACCATCTAGGCCAAGTGATACCACTAGACTGCACGGTGGGGCAGTCCAGGTAATTGGTTCCTATCACACCTCTCATGTGGTTAATTTCTCATATATTTTTATAAATCAGTTAATATTTTGGCAGGTCCCTGGGGTCCAAGGGTCTAGTCACCATCACTTTGCCCTTCATGGCCCCTCTGTATAATACCTCCACAACATCGATGAAGTCTTGCTTGGTCTTGAAGCTGCCGATGAACGTGGTATGATCTGGTGTGTCGAAAATAACAATGAATATTAAAGGAATGATCTAGATGCAAGTTACCTTATAAGCCACACATGAAAAAAATATATTTTTACGTGACATTGGTTAGACAGCTCAGTCTAGGGTAGCCCTAGCATTTTTTTCAACTTAGCCAGATCACTACTTTTTCATCACTCTTTTCTGCAAATGGTTTGAATTTGACTAAACCAAATAAAATAAATCCTATTTTATTTAGCCAATATAAGTCAGTTATAGCATTTATATCGGCGAGTGTTTCCCCTGCCCCAGCCAGTAAGATTTTGTAACCCACTGTCTTTAGAAAAAGTCAGAATATATTATGATATGATTAGAAACCTTTCAACCCACTCAAATTCAGACCACTCACCCCCAGTCCATCTTCATGTGCTGTCCATTGAAGAAGAAAATGGTGGCAGGTATCAGAGTGATGTCAAAGTACTGCACATACACCGGGACCTCGTCCACTGCCACACAGTAGATCACCGCCATCTTCCTCAGCTGCTCTGCAGTCTTTGATAGCTGCAAGACAGAAGAAAGGCATCATTTTATTTTCTATAACTTTATTCATGTGTTGAATAGCACAGTTCTATATATCATACAAGACTAGAAAAGCACTCCGGGAGCGCAGACATCCGCCAAGGCAGCAAAGTCTTCACCCAATGCCGTTTCACCCCTAAATTTTCATTCTATAATGATTTATTTTTTTGATTTTTGATTATTGACTATTTATTGATTATTATTGATCCGGATCACCACCAAAAATCAATCATCTGTTCCTTGGCCCACTTTGACAGTTCCTGAAAATTTCATCAAAATCGGTCCATAACTTAGTTTTTTAATTTTTGATTATTGATTGATTATTGCTCCAGATCACCACCAAAAACTAATCACTTCTACGTTAACCCATTTCTGACCTACCCTGAAAATTTCATCGAAATTCATCCTTAACTTTTTTAATTATGTTGATGACAAACAAACAGGGGTGAAAACATAACCTCCTTGGCGGAGGTGATAAAATGAACATTGATAAATGAATATGGAAATGAAATACAGAACTCAAATAAGGTTAAGTAATACATCTCAGGATAATTAACTTAAACTGCGGGCATGCTGAAAAGCACTCTATTCAATGAAATGTGACAGTCACTTATTCTATGATGGTCTTCCCACCTTCATATGTGCCGTCGCTGCAGTGGCCTAGCTTTTAGGGTGCATTCTCAGAGATTTAGATCGATCCAGAGATTTAGATTTAGATCGACCTAACTCCCTGGGCGTTCACGCTAAATTGCAGTCAGCCGAGCGTGCACCATAATTGATTACCCCCCTTACAGCTTTTAGTAGGCGGGACAGACGCTAAAGCTGGCTAAGCTGACAGTAATCTAGTGAGACTCCCCACAGCGATAGATCGATCTAAAATCTATGGGAATGGGGTCTTATACATTGGAGCTGAGAAACAAGGTTATAAGATACATTTCAGGAAATATATCTTTAAACTGCGGGCATGCTGAAATGAACTCTATTTGTCAAATGGATAGTGTAAGCTTAATGCTGAAAAAAAAAAATTAAAATCCAAAACCTTTCAAGGTAAATTGCGATCAACAAGGAGACATATATGCAAATGAACATGGCTGTTATTGGATGGTTTCTCACGTGGCCCTCTGTTAATAGGCACACTGCAACACTGAAACAGCATTGAGTGAAACAGCCTTGCTACTGGGAGGTCTCATTGCCTGATCAGACAAGGTAAGTTTTTTTCACGACCCTAGCATAGTATTAAATCAGGCCTTATAAACAGTTATGCTTTTGCTAACTTGAGCCTTAGAACACAAAGGCACGCCCCCTTTGAGTACTTATAAGTAAATGTAAACAAAAAATCTTCCGTAGAGAACTATCCTTTTGTTCAACAGCTTCGCGCGTGCAGCGGATTATGTATATAGTGACACCAGCTAACTGTAGTTAAAGCTGTAAAAGCTGTTATTTGATTCATTCTGCTGTGTCGGACGTTGTGGACCAGCCCAATGGTTCATTCACTCATTCGTTTCTGAAGATTGGTGATGCAGATTTTCAGTGCTTAATTATTTACCCTCCTTCTTACAAGAGAAAGAAAAAGGGAGAGAAACAGAGAGAGTGTAAAAAATGGGTAAATGAGTAATACAATACATTAATTAAAGGGACTCGCTGTGGAAGAAACGATAGACTGTTTTGCATCAAGGTGATGGCCCATAACAGTAGGGATTATACTTTAAATACAGACTCATTAGCCATGACGCAAAGCCACCAGAGTAACTGTTTAAATTTCAAAGCATTCTATTTCGTTTTCTTCCTGATGTTTTTTTTATTATCAGTGGAAAGCTTTTCCATGTTCAACTTCTCAAACGTGTACGTACACTATTCTGGACTATTTTATTTTATCCAACTACACATACAAATACCACTAACTGGCCCCCGCCCCCATAAACAAACACACCCCTCCTTGCTTATATTTTGCCGTTTCGCGTCACTTGTTGCACACGCTGAAGACCTAAGGCAAGTATGATACCATTCATTGTACCATAATTTAAGCTAGCCTTCACATTTTAACAGACAAAATTCTTCAGACCTTTCAACACTACCGGTCTCCTCGAGAATCTCCCCATTTAGGGACATATCTCCAGATTCCCCCGATTCAGCAAAAACACCCCCTGATTTATCAAACTAGAACGCGTTGCGAAAAAAGTGTCGCTAGATCTTGTAAACACTCAGCGAAATGCACCTAGTGACTATATTCAATATGCCGTCACTTAATTGCTTTCTCGGTTTCATGAATTGACGATAGTAATTGCAGTAAAAAAAGGAGGAGGAAATGTGAAGACAAAACAACGTCGGGTCTTTGTGTGACTTTCTCCCTAAACACTTTCTATGTTGCTGTCAGAGAAAAAGGAACCGAGATAGCGATCATTTAAACCACCGCTGCTGCTTTTACAGGTAGACTTCCTCGTTTATCATTTAAATGCCCCCTCCCCCAGCAGACCCAACTGGAGGAATGTCATAGTAACTACAGTACACTGTATATCAAACTTATGTCCAAGTTATGAATGGTTTAAGCACAAAACGATAATTTGAGGGTATTTTTTCATTCAAGGCAAAATTCAGTATCTATGATGTGTGGGACTTTGTAGGGACTTTACAAAGCTTTACGTGTACTTTAATATATTCCAGTAACATGTAAGGTTAGGCTAGCGACGTAATTGTACCTCAAACTGAGGTATCCCCGATGAAAGCACCAGGATGAACGTTGAAAAGCGGAGTACAATAATTAAATTTTTATGTACAGACACAGATGTGTGTGTGTGTGTGTGTGTGTGTGTGTGTGTGTGTGTGTGAGAGAGAGAGACAGAGAAAGAGAGATGTAATATTTTATGAAAATTTAATTTATTTTTATTCTGGCATTTTCATTGTTAATTCTTATGAGCCTGAAGCCATATGCTAGTTTTGTATTCTTCATCACCATATTACCTCTTGTGTATATCTAAATTATGGTGTTGATTTTGCTGTACAGCCTTAATAATACGTAAAAATTGACAATTTGAAATTAACTTATTTTGTGCATCAATTTTTGGCATTTATGTCTGTACATATGTTAGCTTTGTTGCCCTGTTCCATTTTTCAATGATTTAAAGATATCTTATTGTTGCTGAAGAAATTGGAGCAATTTGTGCATATTTTATTTCATTTATAGCATTGTAAGCTACAAAGACAACAAATCATTGATGGGATTGTTGCCGCTCCTTTTTCTGGTATTGATGGTGTGTGTCTCGGTCATTGACTCACAAGGTAAGTAGAGGGGCCAGACTGACGAATGACAGAGAAGAATATATTTGGAAGGAGTACACTTAACTAGTGTAACAATCGACATACAATGTTCAACAAAGGGATGCTAATAGTTTATAAGAAAATACAGGGTCAGAGATAGTAATATGACCGTTTACTTATCTAAATTTATACATATTTGTGAATATCCTGTGAAAAGTCAAGCTGTGGCCCTGGTAGAGGGTAGGGAGACAACATGGGTTGGGACTAACCCATGTGTACTGCCAGGGCCTATAAACTGGTGGTGCAATTAATTCAAATACTCAAATTCTATACACATAAGCTACAAATGTAAACTGAAAGAGCATGCGTAACATGCAATTGTTTTTGCTAATTTTAGTTTTAGGCTCCTGCAACCCTAACCCTTGCCTCAATGGTGGGACTTGCACAATGTTAACTGAACATGCTTTCCAATGCACCTGTACCAATCAATATTCTGGAGAATTTTGCACTGAAGGTAAAATTATAAAGACTTATATAACAGAAAATGGTTCAGAGTTTATATGCAGAAAAAAGTAATAATAATAGAATGTTACATTATTTCCTAATTTGCCTTTTTAAAAATGTGAAAATGAACTTTGTGACCTGTTATAATAAAATGCTGGCACATAAATATACAACAGGGTGAACTGGAAGTGATAATAACTTCTTCACCTTAATATGAAGTCTAATCTTTGCAACTAAACCTGCACATCAATGGACCAGATGGCCTTGTGGTCAAAGTGCCCGTCTCCAGAACGGGAGGATGTGGGTTCGACCCTGTACTAGGACATACCAGTCCTTACTAAATGGTACCCGCTGTTTCTTTTTGCTTGGCACTCGGCACTCAGCTAAGTAGGGGTTGAGACGGGTAATTTCCAGATGTGACAGTGAGAGACATTGTGCCTGTATTAGTTCCGAGCACCTAATAGGGCAGTCGGACTCTTTTCCCAGGGAGGCAAGAGCATCTCCACCCAGTGTGTATATTGACCAGGTGCCCATTATATATCCATTATTATATATTTCTTCACTTCCATGATAATGGGGAACATCATTGGGACGTGGGCAACATGGCGTTGATGTTGGGAGCACACTTAGAATGTGCATTATATTGTGTCTTATATTGACCATCTTTGTTTTCATTTCAATCACACTTAAGCCATAATAACATGAATGATGATAATAGAATGGGACATGTCTTGACCATGTTCCAATTTTACATTTTTTAAAAAATTGTTTTCAGCAAGGTGTGGGGAAAATGCCGTATGCATTTATGAACGTTTTGGGCTGCATTTTCCACAGATGAATGAGAGGTGCGATGAAAGATATGACTATCTGTGTGTTTGCAACAATGGTTATGAAGGGGATGGATTTAATTGCATTAGTAAGCATTATAAATTCTTCAGATTATTTATGAGGTTTGAAATCTGGGAGCATAAATAATAAAAATAAATAAAAAAAGTTCAGACAATTTTTTCATTTATTTACTCTAAATTAACAGTTGATTTTACCGTCTTATTCAATTTAATATGCAATTGTTTTTGCTAATTTTAATTTTAGGCTCCTGCAATCCTAACCCTTGCCTCAATGGTGGGACTTGCACAATATTAAGTGAACATGCTTTCCGATGCACCTGTACCAATCAATATTCTGGAGAATTTTGCACTGAAGGTAAGATTATAAAGAATTTGATAACAGAAAATGGTTGAGAGTTTATAGGCAGAAAAAAGTAGTAATAATAGATCTAGAATGTTACATTTTTTCATAATTTGCCTTTTTAAAATTGTGAAAATAAACATTGTGACCTTTTATAATAAAATGCTGGCACATAAAAATACAATAGGGTGAACTGGAAGTGATAATAATTTCTTCACCTTAATATGAAGTCTAATCTTTGCAACTAAACCTGCACATCAACCGACCGGATGGCCTTGTGGTCAAAGTGCCCGTCTCCAGAACGGGAGGACGTGGGTTCGACCCTGTCCTGGGACATACCAGTCCTTTACATGGTACCTGCTCTCTCCCCGCTTGGTTCTCCGCACTTAGTTAAGTAGGGGTTGCAATGGGTAATTTCCAGGTGTGACAGTGACTTATATTGTTCCTGTATTAGTTCCGAGCACCTAATAGGGCAGTCAGGCTCTTCCCCAGGGGGGGTAAGAGCATCTTCACCCGGTGTGTATATTGACCAGGTGCCCATTATATATCCTATTATATGTAACCGAGTGTTTTTTGTATTTTATAGCATGGCAACAAAGTTGATTAGTTTTCCAAAAATTACCGTTTATTCAATTCAATTATGGCTTATAAAGTCATATGTAATAAAATGACATATAAAATGGCATATATAAGGCCCCCTGAAAAAGTACAAAGAGTATATTTTAATAAGGCCTATTTCATAAAGCTACATACATACATACTGAAACTGAACGTGAGAAAAATATCGGTTTTCATAAGACAACTACTATTACCCCTGTACTTACGCTGTAACAACAAGATAGCGCTTGTATTCTCTTATATAATGTTATCTTTTATAATGAATAACTCTGAATATGATACATTAATTATAAGTAAATACTAACCCTGACAGACAAATAAAAAAAAGCCGAGAGCACAAAACACACGTGTCTCTTCGTCTCTCCACACACAGTGAATGAATACTAAGGTCAAATTTACCGCGTGACTTCCGGCGTTACCGGAAGTTACATATATTCATGAGTGTCTTATCACTTGTCACATATATATGTCTGCACGTCCACCATACTGGGTAACAACATTGGGACGTGGGCAACATGGCTTTGATCTTGGGAGCACGCTTTCCACTTAGAATATGCATTGCAACGTACTTAATATTGATAATCTTTGTTTTCATTTCAATCACACTTAAGCCATGATAACATAAATGATGATAATAGAAGGGGACATGTCTTGACCAGGTGCCAACTTTACTTAGAGATTTCGAGAAGGCTTTCGATTCAATATCTTGGAATTTCGTATATAAAGTTCTGCATTATTTTAACTTTGGACCGGACTTAATACGACAGATAAAAACTATGAACAAAAGTGTTAGCCTCTGCATAATTCAGAACGGGATATTTTCATCTTTTTATTAAATTGGCCGTGGATGCAGACAAGGCGATCCAGTTTCGTTCTATATTTTTTAATTTATGCGCCGAAATTTTAGCAATTTTATTAAGAAATAGTAAGGAAATTATAGGAATTATCATAAAGCAAAAAGAATATCTAGTATCACAGTATGCAGACGACACCGTACTATTTTTTGGATGGCACTGAAAAAACTTTTAAAAATGGTCTGGACTTACTAATAAGTTTTTTAAATTTTCCGAACATTGTATTGAGCAAACTTAAGTGATTTGGTTGGGTTCGAAATGTAATGAAGATAAAACATTATGCACTGACTATAATATAGAGTGGACAAAAGGAAACTTCACAGTATTGGGAATCACATTTAATGCAGAGCTTCATAATATGGAGGAAATCAATTATAAGAATAAAATAGAGGCAATTGAAAAGGATATTAGCTCTTGGAATAGAAGAAATTTGACTCCCCTGGGAAAAATAATAGTAGTCAAATCAATATTATTACCAAAACTCACTCATCTTTTTCTTTCTCCACCTAAACCTGAAGATAAAACTGTAAAGAAATTGGAAAATTTGTTCTATGGATTTATACCTGTATGGAGCGGCAAGAGAAATAAAATAGCAAAAAAGGTCTTAGTTGAACCGTTGGAATATGAAGAATAAACAATGATCGACTAAGAGTATTTATAAAAAGTCTAAAACTAATCTGGATAAGGAGAATAATTATGAAGAAGGAAACCGAATGGACAAAACTATTCGAAGATTCTCAAAATATCAAAATTAAAAATATATTTAAACTAGGCGATAGTTACCTAAAGAGATTTATTCTGGAAAGAAATAATTTGTAATTTAGCATAATTTCAAAAGGATATCGCGATAACAGATAACACTAAGGATATTTTGAGAAAACCTTTATGGAATACTCCAGAAATCAGAATAGGTAATAAAGACATTTATTATAAGGCTTGGACAGATAAAGGTATAACTATGATAAGTGAACTGCTTGATGAAGACGGACTCTTTTTAACGTTTGATAAATTTTGTAGACAATATCAGATTAATTGTCCCTTCACGGTATTTTAGGGGGTAAAAAACGCAATAACTAGTAAATGGCCTCAAATCGTGAATGTCAGGGATAGGACTGAAAGGCCCTTCCAGCCAAAATTTATTGAAATTATTTGTAAGGATTCAAAAGGATCAAGATCAATATATGACATAATTATTAAGAGTAATAAACCTTGTGAAGAATCGATATGGGAAACAATGTTCAACTTAGGAGATAACTTCAACTGGAATTATACAGAAATATTTTTCAGTGCACTGTAGATACAAGTAAAAGGTGGTTGCAGTATCGAATAGTGCACATGATTTTAGCTACTAACATGAATTTATATAAAATCAAGATAAAAGATAAATCACGATGCACATTTTGGGAAGAGGGAGAGGAAACATTAAATCATCTTTTTTTTTTTAATGTAAGGAGGTTCGGCCAATATGGCAAAAAAAATGCAAAATCGGATAAAAGTCCAATATATATTAGTTAGATATCTTTTTTTGTCTCTAAGTATACTTTATATTATTTTCTTTATTATTTTATATCTGTTTCTCTCAATATGATCCTTTGTGCCACTACAGGTATCGATAATTATTTTATTAGTTGATTTACAATTGTATAGTTATTCATTCTATTTTCTGCAATAAAAAGGTGCCAACTTTACTTTAATTTTTAAAATCTGTTTTCAGGGTTTTGTGGGGAAAATGGCGCATGCGTTTATGAACTGTTTGGGATGCATGTTCCACTGATGAATGAGAGGTGCGATGAAAAAGACGGCTACCGATGTGTTTGCAACAATGGTTATGAAGGGGATGGATTTAATTGCATTGGTAAGCATTATAAATTCTTCAGATTATTTATGAGGTTTGAAATCTGGGAGTATAAATAATAAAGATAAATAATAAAAGCTCAGGCAATTTGTCCATTTATTTACTCTAAATTAACAGTTAATTTAACCATCTTATTCCATTTAAAATGGGCAATTTTTATCTGTTACAAAAGAGTAAGTGATTTCATTCAGAGCAATTAATTGTCTTGCTTGCTGTCAAGGGAACTTTGCTTGGGTCAGTGCCTGAGCAGTTATGCTTACAATTACCAACCGTGTAATCAACCTAGAGATTTCATTACAGGGTGAAAGATAGTATAATGATCGTCTATTTATCTAGATACTTGTTTGTGAATATCTTGTGAAAAGTCAAGCTGTGGCCCTGGTAGAGGGTAGGCAGACAACCTGGGTTGGGACTTACCTGTGTGTACTGCCAGGGCCTATACGCTGGTGGTGCAAATAATTCAAAGACTTCAATTCCATATACATAAGCTACAAATGTAAACTGAAAGAGCATGCGTAACATGCAATTGTTTTTGCTAATTCTTTTTTTAGGCTCCTGCAATCCTAACCCTTGCCTCAATGGTGGGACTTGCACAATATCAACCGAACACGCTTCCGTATGCACTTGTACCAATCATTATTCTGGACAATATTGCACTGCAGGTAAAATTATTAAGACTTACATAACAGAAAATGGTTCATAGTTAATATGCTGCAGAAAAATGGTAATAACAGAATGTTTAATCTTTTCCTAATTTGCTTTTTTTTAATGTGAAAATATGAAGCCAAATCTTTGCAACTAAACCTGCACATCAATGGACCAGATGGCCTTGTGGTCAAGGTGCCCGTCTCCAGAACAGGAGGTCGTGGGTTCAACCCTGTCCTGGGACATACCAGTCCTTTATAAATGGTACCTGCTGTCTCCCTGCTTGGCACTCGGCACTTTGCTAAGTAGGGGTTGAGACGGATAATTTCCAGATGTGACAGTGAGAGACATTGTTCCTGTATTAGTTCTGAGCACCTAATAGGGCAGTCAGGCTCTTTTCCCCAGGGCCCGGTTGCACCAACAGGGCGTAAAGGATGAGTGCGAATAAGGGGGTAAAAGTGCCCACTTTTGTACGTGAAAAATACATTGTAAATGAATGGAAAAAAATTGTTGCCAAATTAAAGTTGGGGTCTTACACTTTTATGATCCACTTAAAAAATTTTTTTTATTGAATTTGAAATATAAAAAATTAATTTCAAAATGACCTTGTCAAATATTCATGAAAATGTGTGTTTTAGGGGGGGGGGGTCTGAGTTGCAATGCTACATATCTTTGGTTATAGTCGGGTGACAACTGTGAAATTTTGTAATTGGGTACAGAAGGTGCCCATGTAAAAAAGTAAGGCAATATGTGGCCAATCATTGTTTGTGATCAATATTTTCATTGCTTTATTTGTACATGTAGTGCTGATTGAAAGAAGAATCTTACAGTGACTTGAGGATAAAAGATGTTCATTTTCTATATGAGCCCCTGCCTCAGACAAGCTAATTATTCACGGTTGAAAAGACATGAATATAAGGAGAAATATATGTGAAAATCAGCTTGTCTGAGGGTTGGGCTCGATATGTACTCAAACTAAATAGGGACATTTTCAGTCCATATGCTAGCAGGCGGCCATGTTTATTCCTGCCATGAGGTAGCTTCTACATGCTTACATAGGATGGCTAGGCAGATACAATGAAACTTGTGTACAAAAAGAACAACTCAAAATAAAATGTAGGTCTTTGAAAGGAAAATAGGGGTTAGAGTCAATAAATTTTTTTCAATTACAACCAAAAAAAGAAGTAATTATCATGTAATGCATGCTATCAAAAAAATAAATAAATAAATAAAAGGGGAAATATGTATGGAAATAAGAGTCCAAATACAGAAAGTACATCTTACTTTCATTCTTATTTCTTAGGATTAAGAAAGATTAAATGTAAAATGTGCTTTAGATATTCGAAGTTATATTAATTATCATAATAGCAGATGTACATTATGGTGGCTCCTACTTTATATAGAGACCAATGCTGTAATAGATCTCTACACATAAGGGTGGCCTGACCCAACCCCCTCTAATGGGCATGAAAGTACATTTTGTACAACCAAAATTGTTGTGTAAATGTCCCCTTTTATGTCTATTTTGCATAAAAAGTAAAAGAAAAGGCTCCATCACACACACCCTAGTTTTGTTACTTATTACCTAATCTTCCACACCAGCACTATTCATAGTAGCTTTGCAGAGTTTTTTCTTCTTTTTTTCACCAAAATGCTATGAATGACTTCATTTGTCAAGGAAATCAGTGAAAACCTATTGACTTGGTAAATAGTCCATACAAGAGACCACCAGCCTATAATTAATACCAGAAGTTTACCAGATAAAGCAAGCTAGCCAATATACTGATGAGCATCTGCTAGATGGCCAGTTTGAAATCAGTGGTAAATGTGAGGTATCCAAACAGCCTTCTCCAAAACATAATTTTCGATTGTATCCCTGCCTCATGGCAAACCCCATATACCACAGGACTGAAGTGATATGTGCACAACTTCCAACTGTCTTGGAACCAGCTTTACACTGTCAGTACCAGCCACTGATGGGTCTAGTTTTTCTATGGGTGGTCTGAATCCATAATGTGTACTGGTGGCTAGATGTGTGAGGCAGGGATACAATCGAAAATTATGTTGAGGAGAAGGCTGTTTGGATACCTCACATTTACCAAAATCAAGTGGTGACAGTATAAGTAATATACCACCCCTCCCTCTCTTCTCTAGGATTAAAAAAACAATAATTACTTTCCCATTTACTTGTGCCACACCACAATTATTTAACATATAACTCTTTTTACACCACAAAACAAGTTTCATTAGAAAATCGTTTATGTAATATAAATGCTGAAACAAGTTGCTCTGACTGCATACAACAGGTAAATCCGGCTACCCCCCCAATATAACTCATTAAAAATACTAAGTTACGATACCTCAAACCAAATAATATTTTTTCCATGCAACAAATATATGCATAAACTTTTTAACAGCAAATTATTTTTAAATTTTGACGATGGGCACTTTGCCAATGGTTATTCGCACTCATCCTTTACTCGACTACGGCTGTCGTAAACCGCAACGCCTGGCGTCCGTGCGCCAGGTTTACTCTCCCTGCTTACGCCCGTTGCACCAAGACAAAAACTGATCGTCGCAACTACGCCCGAGTAACGCTCCGTTGCGTCACTAGCCAACAATACCTGGATGGTATAATTGGGCAAATGAGGAGTTCTCAGCTGCAGTCATAATGGAATGATGACATAAATAAACACAAAAGGAGCATTTCAGTGACGGAGAAATTCATAAGCTAAATTATTCCATTTTGATTTAGAAATAAGAACGTTAAAATACGTTAACTTTGCTGTTGCCTTGGATATATAGCAATGAAATCGTAAATATATTCCGAATCAAAATATTATTATAGTGTGCTATGTATGCTATTATAGTATGCTGTTGTAAATGAGAAAAACGCGTTGGAGGCAGTGCGTATTTCTATTAATGGATTTGAACACCTTCACATTTGAAATCGAAACTATCGAGTCTGAAAATAATGCAAAAAAGCCAGCATTGCTTTCTTTTTATAATTTTACAACAGTGCCGACAATTTCATGACCTTTTTTATCTATGGTTACACCGTGAGGTACATATATCATCTAATTCAATCGATCTTACATCTTGGAGATTGAGAAATACAAGAGACCTAGCTAATACATATTATATGAGCATTAAAATGCTGATATTTTAAGCTTTCGTATCTATGTTTATATACAGTAAAATCTGAATGATATAAAATGTGAATAAAAATGACTATGGTTAGTTATGGTTTGTCAAAAATTGTGAAAAGAATTAAAGAAATTGTACTGCTGAGAGCCAAGGCGTGTCGACATGAGTGGTAAAATTTTATTTGAACACATGCTATTCATGTACATGGCTACACACATAATGTATTTAATAATCACTTATATATATAATTAGTTTTTTAAAAACCAAGCTATGCAGACGGAAGTTTTGTGTAAAAAACAAACAGATAACAACCCACATAATCTACGTTAACTACGATAATTGTCATCAAACTCTCTCTGTGCCAGCCTTGCCATAGTGCAAAACGAGCTACGACCGACTTACTCCACCTAGCTGGCAGGCGTAAATTTACGACTAAGTTAAGACCGACGTAAACACTATTCCAGTTTGGTGCAACTGGCTTTTCTCGGGTGTAGCATTTTGCGCCCGCTTTACGCCGGCGCAACTCCTACAGGGGGGTACGCCTCACTTACGACCGGTTGGTGCAATCGGGCCCAGGGAGGCCAGAGCATCTCCACCCAGTGTGTATATTGACCAAGTGCCCATTATATATCCTATTATGTATGTCTGCACATCCATGATACTGGGTAATATCATTGGGACATGGGCAACATGGCCTTGATTTTGGGAGCACGCTTTCCGCTTAGAATATGCATTGTGCTGTCCTTTATATTGATCATCTTTATTTTCATTTCAATCCCACTTAAGCAATAATTACATAAATAAGGCAATAATTAAATAAATAATGTTTTGCGACATGTTTTGACTTGGTGCCAACTTTACATTTTTAAATTTTGTTTTCAGGGAGGTGTGGGGAAAATGGCGTATGCATGTATGGGCACCTGTATGTTCCACAGAGGAATATGAGGTGCGATGAAAGAGACGGCTACTTCTGTGTTTGCAAAAGTGGTTATGAAGGGGATGGATTTAACTGCACCAGTAAGCATTATAAATTCTTCATATTATTTTTAGGATTTGAAATATGGGATTATAAATAATAGAAGCTCAATTTTGTTTCATTTATTTACTCTAAATAAACAGTTAATCAGTACCACCAGTGTGTGGTTTTAGTCGTGACCCGTCTCGTACGGCTCCGTCGGTGGGCTGTGGCTCCACCGGCTCCGCCTTCTGGCACCAGATACAAGTCACCGTTACCGCTTCTCCTCCTAGACCGCAAGGACCAGTGTCTCTATCTCTTGGATTTAGGTCACATATAATCTCAACTTGAACCCTCTGGTTTTTTGTCTCAGTTGGTGCATCCCAGCGGGCAAATTATGTTGTTTTAACATTGAGACAACGCTGAACCATAACGTTGATAATACGTTGAATAAACATTGGATTTGAAAGTTGACTCAACGTCAGGTAACAACATTGTATCAACCCCAGTTGTTAGACAACATTCTTGCATGAAAGACATTAAAATGACCTGAATTGTTTTTATTTTGGATACAAAACTCAGGTACACAATTATAACGCACCACTGTCAAAACATCCAAGTGCCTGCTATGTCTGATTTTTTCAACGCATTTAGCTCCTAAGCATGTTTTGCACCTAAGCATGGTACACCCTTTTAGCCTGGACGTGTTTAGCAGTAGGACATGTTCGACGGCTAAATACTTGTAGGGTATACATGTATGGCCTTTAAGTTATAATTTCCAAGGTTTATATATATATATATATATATATATATATATATATATATATATATATATATATATATATATATATATATATATATATATATATATAACATAGTAACAGTCACCTCAACCTGTTTATTTATAACAGAGTACCGAGAACTGTCAACTTTATTAACTTCACTCCATCACATTTACAGCAATTTATTCATCCTAGTGTTAGCTGACCTTGCAAGGAAGTTTATTGGAATGTATTTCTGAATAACAAGTTAAGAAAATCTAGTTCACCAAAGACACAAAACAACTGTCACTTTTACTTTAAAACACTTTTTTTATTATTTTGATAAAGTTAGTTACAGTATTGATAAACAAAGTATCACGTTTTCAATAAATATTTTAAATTACAATCCATGTCTGCTAGGTTGTGTCAATGACCAAAATACAAAGTTGAGTCAATGTCACATTATGACGGTGTTTTGACGTTCCTGTATCATTTTACGTTGAATTCACGTAAATCAATGGCAATTCAACGTATCAACCTGTTTTCAACATTGATCCAACACGACTATGCCTGCTGGGATTGGCCTGGGCGTGACGCTGGTTGAAACGCACCCTTGTCAAAATTTTTGAAAATTCAATGCCAAATATCTCCTAAACCAAAGGAATTATGGGACAAATTACTATAGAAGTCTGACTGAAAGTCATATGTGAAGATTCCAAATATGTCCTTGGATTTTACCTTTGACCTTTATTTAAAGGTGAAACGGGCCAAAATTTTCTAAAAATAGGAATTTTTTGAAAAAAAAATTGTTTGTGCCAGTTTTCAGTAACTACACTGACCTAAGCTCTCACATTACAGTGGGAGCTTACAATAAGGGACTTTTTTCATTTTTGAAAGTTTGGGGTAAATCGGTGCATTTTCACTGGACAAGCAGCCATTAGATACCAAAACTGAAAACTCTCCCTAATTCGTGAACCGTAAATGCTGTAGACCTCAGGATTTTTGCAAACTGTAGAACTTGTCAAGTGCAATACTGAAGGTACTGTCCGTTTTTTAGTTTTTGATATGGTTTAGGAGTTGCGCTATATCAAAAAGTATAATGTCGCAATATTCAGTGATGAAAATAAAATGTGAAATACTTTTGAAATACTTTTGTGAAATAAATTAGCAGAGATAAGCCCATAGTTACTTATGAACTCAAATAGGAAGTCATATCCGGGCAATCTTACTGTGACTTGAAATTGACCATTGACCTACTTTTAACCATGAACTGAACTTTGCAAATTTTCTATCCCTTACATCTCCAAAACTGGCAGAGATGTGCCAATAGTTCCTACTGAATTTGAATAAGAAGTCATATACTAGCAATCTGTGACCTTGAAATTGACATTTGACCTACGGTTCACCAACGTTCCGCCTACGTTTCGCCTACGTTCAACCAACTTAATTAATTTTGCATATTTTTCCTCTCTTATATCTTTAAAACTGGCAGAGATATGCCTGGTGTTGCCCCTGGGTTTCAATGTCTACAAGTTGGCAGGGCAATTTAAGCTTCCAACAAAAGGGGATTCTCCCCTGGAAAATTGCTTATAACCAGGGGCAATTCGGTGTATTTAAGGTTATTTGGAACAGATTTTTCAACATTTTATGTGGGACATATATGTCTTGTTGAAGATGAAAAGTGTGATGTAAATATAGCTCAGATGACCTTTTATGAGTGAATAGATAATGCAGCCAATAATTAACATTGCATGCTTGACTTGTTAAATAGCCCTCAAAATGCACTCCCAGGCAGTCTACCACGTACACTGAAGTGTTAAAAACTAGGTGAACTCAGAAATGCTTGGGAGAAACAGTGATTGGCGCCACAATGTGTGGAGAGTGAAAAGTCCTCACTCTTGGTCTCTGTCTCTCAATATATATGTTTAGTACACTGCTTTTTTTAATTTACAGACACAGATGTGTCTGTACATATAGCTGTCACCTGCCTCTGTCGTCACCGTAGCCATCTGCCGTCACCACGCACTTCAGTGATAACACAATAAGTGGAAAATGGTTCTTTTTTCTTCAATCTTATGGAACTAATTTTTCTTAATAAAATACAGTTTGAAAATGAGCATGATCGAGCCATGTTTTCAAAAGTCATACTGTTTTTTTCTTTTCTAGCATATATGTGTAACAGACCGATAGCTTGGGCTGATGTTACTTTATTATTATTATTCAAATATCTGCAAATATCTGCAAAAGCAATATAAACAAATTAATTTCAAACAATTACATTAACAAAATTTACACAGACGAAAGACACGGAAGACAGAACAAAGAAATAAAAATATAACAATGCCAAAATCACCATAAAAATAAATACATCAATTTAGAAATGTATGAATTTAAACTATGGATTGGGACCTTTATTAAATATAGTTAAACTTACCTGCAAGATCACTGGAATAACTATTTCAGTTATTCAACCTGCATCTCCGTCCGACTTTCAGGAGGATATCAAATTTTATGGGGCACGGTCTTTCAACCCGTGACCTCCACGTACACATACGGAAATACACGACACAGAACACAATCACCACAAACACAACAAACACAACAAACCTTACATATGCAACACTGATAACACATTTCAAAGAAAACCAATGGGCCCATTGTCTTGAAAATCAAAGGGGTAATTAATGTTATGAAAATACAGGCTGAGTTCAAATATCTGCTTGATCAAACCATTTTTACAAAGATTATCCAGTTTTTCGCTTCTTTTGGCCTATTTTGAGAACTAGTTTATTGCACTTTGTAGAGTTTGTCAAGCACAGCACTGTTGTTGTTGTTGGGGGGGGGGGGGGGGGGTAGCGCTTACCCCTGCTGGTAGTACAATATCCGGAGGCGGTATAGCCTCTCTGACCCTCTAGTTTAACCATCTTATTTAGTTTAGAAGGGGCTATTTTTATCTGTCATAAAAGAGTAAGTGATTAAATTCAGAGCAATTAACTGTCTTGCTTGCTGTCAAGGGCACTTTGGTTTGATCAGTGCCTGAGCAGTTATGCAAATAATTACCAACCATGTAATCAATCTAGAGATTTCATTACAGTATCAGAGAGTAAAATGACCATCTATTTATCTACACTGATGCTCATTGGTTAAGCAACACCACGATTTTTTTCAAAAGTTTCTTCTATCATGATCTTTATTTCATTTGTTAGTGGGATTATGCATATTTCTCTCATATTTTATAAATAACTTATTCAAGTTGAATATTTCTGTTAAAGAAATACACCACATAGCTTATTGTAATAACAAAAATAACTTTATTAACCAAACGGTACCAAAATATGCCAAACCATGTGTCTAAAAAGTATGGTCACACAACAAAAAGTACGTGCTGATTAAAACAGCTTATAATGGAAAAATAAAGTTCAATCATCTAACTATCTTTGAATTAGTTTTAATAAAAGAACACTGTTGATAATAGATGGTCAATCGTCCATTATGCAACGAATATTGGGTGTGGTCCATACCGTAAGCATATTGGTGAATATGCAGGCCAATCCAAATTTGTGCTGCTGTAGTTCTTCCACAGACCGTGCTTTATGCATGGGCGGATTGTCCTGCACCAAAATGATTTTCCTTTCTGGATTTGCTTGAATACATGATTGTATGCACCCCAATGGTATTTTGTCTCCGTATCGTTGACCAGTGAACCTTCCTTGAATGACGTGCAGTACGTGGCAATTTTTCATCATATGAGAAACCGCACCATCCTATGACGGATACTGTGTCACCCTGAACACGTGGGAGAACGCAATCATCCCGAAACGCTTGGTTTGGACCTCTTTCAGACTCCTAGCCGGCCTTCTGCATGCATCAAAGTGAATCTGCTCTCGTCAGTCCACACGACCCTTCGCCAAGTCCTGAGATTCCATCTTTCTCGGTATCTTGCTCATGCCAATCTTCTCTGCCTGTTTCTGTTGGTTGACAGTGGCTTTTCACGGGGTCTTTTAGATGAAAGTTCAGTTTGTAAAAGATGCATGTTGACTGTTTGCCTACTGATTCCAGCTTTTCATAATTTAGGCCAGATATTTCTCAATCGTTTGGCTGACATAAGCCTGTCCTAGCTGGTGGCATAGTCGAACAAAACATCTTCTATCTCTTGCGTCGGTTAATATTGGTCTACCACCGGCACTTAGAGAGCATTTACATCGAGAAGAGCCGACGTCTAGCAAGGCCGAGACCTTAATATGGCAGACCTAAATGAAAGGAAAACCGCCTTGTCCTTTAATGGTCTCTCCGCCTCTCACACCCCTCCCCGCACGTCGTCCCTGCACGGGCACACTAATTAAATCTTGGCTCAATTCAACTGGTCGAGGGACGATGCGTGGGGAGCCGTGTGTGAGGCAGAGAGACCATTGAAGGCTTATGCAGTCTTCCTTTCATGTAGTTCCGCCATATTTAGGTTTCGGCCTCTTCTTAATGTAAATGCTCTGTTAGTTAAGTAGAGGTTAAAACAGGTAATTTCCAGATGTGACAGTGAGAGACATTGTTCCTGTATTACATTTTGTAGCTCTGAGCACCCAAAAGGGCAGTCAGGCTCTTTCCCCCAGGGAGGCAAGAGCATCTCCACCCAGTGTGTATATTGACCAGGTGCCCAATATATATCCATTATATATTTCTGTGCTTCCTTGATACTGGGCAAAATCATTGGGACATGGGCAACATGGCCTTGATTTTGGGGGCACGCTTTCCGCTTAGAATATGCATGCATTGTATTGTTCTTTATATTGATCATCTTTATTTTCATTTCAATCACACGTAGGCAATAATTACCAAAATAATGATAATAGAAAGAGACATGTCTTGACCAGGTGACAACTTTACATTTAAAAAAAATTTGTTTTCAGGGAGGTGTGCGGAAAATGCCGTATGCAATTATGAAAGCTTTGGGCCACAACCTCCACAGAGGAATGTGAAGTGCGATGTCTGTGTTTGCAAAAGTGGTTATGAAGGGGATGGATTTAATTGCACTAGTAAGCATTATGAATTATTTATAGGGTTTGAAATTTGGGAGTATAAATAATAAAAATAAATAATTTAAAATTTATTTACTCTAAATAAACAGTTAATTTCACCAACTTTGCTTGGGTCAGTGCCTCAGCAGTTATGCAAACAATCACCAACCATGTTATCAACCTAGAGAATTAATTCATTACAGGGTCGGTGAGGTGTGGGGAAAATGGCATTTGCATTTATAGACCGCTGGGGATATCTGTTCCATACATGAATGAGAGGTGTGATGAAATAATTGGCTACTATTGTGCTTGCGTCAGTGGTTATGAAGGGGATGGATTTAATTGCAACAGTAAGCAGTAAAAATTCTTCAGTTTATTTTTAGGGTTTGAATAATAAAAATCTATAATAATTTTTTTTCATTTATTTCATTTCTTTAAATAAAATCTTTAATTTATCAACTTATTCAATTTAATGTCATAACATGACTAAATCTTCATGGTATCATATTGTAACTTTGATTACTAGTATGTTTATTTGACATGTTATGTAATGATTGGTGGTTTTCTTAATATATGAAAGCCTGAATTGGACTAACTTAAAAGATGTAAAGCAATACACTGAATACACTAAAATTTGATCATGCTGTTCATAATTTTTTTCGTTTTTACTATTTGAAGCAACCAGAGCTGCACAGATATCTAAGAATTACAGGAAGAAGGCTGATTTATTACGAAAAACACTAACAAAATCATATTAGATTTCTGATTATTTTCAAGGGTAGTGCCAAAAATTTCTAAGCGTTACTTGGCAAACATTGCAAGGAAAGTGAATTACCTTAGGAACAAGCTAATTGGGCCTTTCTTGTCCAGTTTAAATGATTTAGAAATGCTAGAAATAAGGTTTCAGGTATTCACTAGACTATTTTATAGCCATTAAAACCCAAGTTAACCCAAACCACAGTTGCTAGGCAGCATATAACCCTAGCAACAAGCATTTAAAAGTTGCATTAGGCTATTAAATAAGGGAAATCGGGAATCAGGGGCAATAATATGTGGACCTTGACTAAAGGTTGATTAAAATGATAAAAGCAACTTCTAATCCCCTTTGGCAAAACATGATTCTATGAGTGTAATTCAGGAAAATCCCAGTATAACCCCAGATGAAACCCTATCACAACCGTTGTGGAAAAACTCAAAAATTGAAATAGTTGGTGTAAAAAAGGTATATTTCATAACAATAATATCATCAATGACGTTTGAAATGTCCTCCCTCCAGAGGAACTCAACAAGAATTCAACTTTAACACTAATATTCTGGACTAATGCAGTATCCAAAAGATTTTACCATCTCTTCCCATGGAAGGAAATTACCCATAAAACAATTGTTTTAATTTTTAAAAAAATTACCGAACCATCCAGATATTTTTTTACCAACAAATCTGTTTTATCTGTCCCCAGATAAAAGTGTGGATGAATGGCACACAAATATTTAAGAAACAGATCACCCGAAACTGCCAAAGCTTCAATTCAGAATAAATCATGAATATTCAGTACTGATGTTTATCTTATTATTATTATTTTTTTTTTTTTTTTTGAAAAAGAATCAGAACAGTGTGAATTTCGCAATTCTGCTAAGGAAATATTCTTCACGTTTTTTTTCTTTTTTTTTTTTTTTTTTGGAGTGCCCACACAGGCCTAACCAACTACCAGACTTTTCACCGAATGATCCCGAATTCACCAGTGGGTAGGAACACCCTACCTGTTTTCAATTTGTGTATCAGTACACATTTCACAGAATCATACCCTGGAACAAATTTTGAGATGAGATGTAGGCCCTACTACCGCCTCCGGGTATTGTACCACCAGCTGAAGTAAGTGCATTCATATATAAAAGAAAAAAAGGAACACCACCTCCAGTGTTGTGTTTGACAAGCTCTGCAAAATGCAGTAAACAAAACTTCTCAATTTTTTTATTGAAAATTACAGTTTAAAACAAAATCATAGGGAAAAGTAAAAATTTAAATCCTAAATTGTGTAAATGATTCATGTACAATATAAAACACTTCTGTATTCACACTACCTCCAGCATAGAAAATAACAGGGAACTTGCTTTAGCCAAGCATACCTGTATGTAAAATAAAATTGCTTCATTATTCTCATCATTTAATCACTTAGTCTATAAAATGTATTTATTTTCATAATTAATACTAGTGAAAGTAAGGACTTCGTGTTTGTGAACCTTGGCTGGAAACACTGAGATGATATCCAGTCAAAGTCAGATCTCTGTGCCACATGTTGTGGACCCGACGGGGTGCAATCAAAATCATCTTGGCCAAGTGATATCACTAGACTGCACCGTGGGACAGTGTAGGAAATGTAACCAAGCACACCTCTCAAGTGGATAATTTCTCATATATTTTTATAAATCAGTTCATATTTTGGCACGTCCCTGGGGTCCAAGGGGCTGGTCACCATCACCTTGCCCTTCAGGGCCCCATGGTATAAAACCTCCACAACATCGATGAAGTCTTGCTTGGCCTTGAAGTTGCCGATGAACTTGGTGTGACCTGGTGTGCTGAAAATAACGATGAATATTTAAGAAATGATTCATGTGCATATACCTTATAAACCACATATATTTTGAGAAAATTTGTTCATAAACCATGAATTCAAGTCCTCAAACAATCAGTAAAAGTATACATTGTTACGTGACATTGGTTAGAAAACCAAGACTTGGGTAATGCTAGCAATATTTTCCGCTTAATCAAACCACTATTTTTTAAATCATTTTTCTCCTAATGGTTTAAATTTGACTACAGTCAAACCAACCCAGCTTTGTTTAGCAAATGTAAGTCATTTTAAGCAATTATATATTGGCAAGTATAAGCGCTACCCCAGCCAGTAAGATATGTCTTTAGAAATAGTCAGTATATATTATGCCATGATTAGATCCTTTCAACCAAGTCAAATTCAGACCACTCACCCCCAGTCCACCTTCATGTGCTGTCCATTGAAGAAGAAAATGGTGGCAGGTATCAGAGTGATGTCAAGGTACTGCACATACACCGGGACTTCGTTCACTGCCCCACAGTAGATCACCGCCATCTTCCTCAGCTGCTCTGCAGTCTTTGATAGCTGCAAGACAGAAACAAGGCAGCATTTCATAAATTATATTACTAATTTTATTGATGTGTTGAATAGGACAGTCCTATATATTATACAAGATAAAATGTACATTGATTAATGATTATGGAAATGAAATAAAGAACTCAAATAAGGTTATTATATATTTCATGATATATATAACTTAAACTGCGGGCATGCTGAAATGCACCCTACTATATTTGTCAAATGGATTGTGTAAGCTTAATGCTTAACAGAAAAAATAGGTCTAAACCTGGCAAGGTAAATTCAGATCAACAAGGAGAAATATATGCAAATGAACATGGTTGTGATTGGATAATGTCTCACGTGGCCCATCAAGAGGGACACTGCCACACTGAAACAGCATTGAGGGAAACAGCCTTGCTACTGGGAGGTCTCACTGCCTGATTAGAAAGGGTAAGTTTTATCACTACACTGGCACAGTATTAAATCAGGCCTGGAAAACAGTCATGCTTTTGCTAATTTGAGTCCCAAATTAACAAATCTAGCTATGAATTAAGTGCCCCAACGAAAAATTAGTTGCCACAAGTCTGGAATGATTTTCACGAAAGGTTTACTTTTAATCGTAAGTAAACAGGTGAAATAGTACTGAAACATTGTGCTAATATCTCACACCTCTTAACCAAATTTAAAACCAAATGTTGACACCAGATTGTGAAGTACACACTCTAGTCATTTTACGATGTCCATTTTCATGATAATACTTAGTTGAAGAGTTATGTTGGAGACCAATACTTAACAATCTAACATCAATTATAAAGCAGCGAAATTGGCAAATAATGCTTGGCCACCTCTTGTGCTATTAATTAAGCACGTAGGATGGTGAATTAAGCATAAATAAAATAATACATAAATAAATGAATAAGTGTTTGAGCAAATGGGTTTTTATTTTTATTGCAATAATATTACCTTTATTTCTCGTTGTACCAGAAGTTGAAATAATGAGATTGATAGAATGCCTTGATTCAAGCTACCAGTGTGATAAGGGTTTAGACAGAGTGGGAAAGGTTATGCCACTCAACTGGTTATGCCCTCATTCTGGTTCAATTAAGAACAGCTTCACTTATTCAGAATGCAAAATCAAAAATGCAGGGGAAAAGCTGTAGTCAGATTTTTAAATACTGTAGATTTCAGAGAGAGAGAGAGAGAGAGAGAGAGAGAGGGAGAGAGGGCTATCAAAGGCTTTAATCTAATGGGAGTTCAGTAACAAATTGGAAATGCCAATGTAAAAAGTATAATAAGAAAAGATTTGTCAGCCTTGAAATTGAATTTTTTCTTCACTTATTTTCTTTTTGATAATAAATAAACTGTGAGCTCTATGTGTACTTTCGCCAACTCCTGTCCGTGAACAGTAGATGTTCAAAATTTGTCAGAACCCATAATATCTGAAGTACAGTTTACGGTTTATTCATCATGCAAAATAATAGATACAATAAAATGCTGTTTAAAAATATTTCTACTCTGTTGATATGACAGAGTGAGAGAGATGCAATATTTTATGCAAATTAAATTTATTTTTATTCTGGCATTTTCATTGTGAACTCTTATGGGCCTGAAGCCTTATGCTAGTTTTGTATTCTTCACAACCATATTGCCTCTTGTGTATATCTGAAATTTGGTGTTGATTTTGCTGTTAAGCCTTAATAATATGTAAAAATTTACAATTTGAAATTAACCTTATTTGTGCATCAAATTTTGGCATTTATGTCTGTACATTTGACAGCTTTGCTGCCCTGCCCCATTTTTCAACGGTTTAAAGATTTCTTATTGTTGCTGAAGAAACTGAAGCAATTCGTTCATATTTTGTGTCATTTATAGCATTGTACGCAACAAAGACTTTGGTAAAATCAACCAATCAGTGATGGGATTGTTGCCGCTCCTTGTTCTGGAGTTAATAGTGTGTGTCTCGGTCATTGACTCACAAGGTAAGTAGAGAGGCCAGACTGACGACTAACAAGAAGAATATAGAATATATGTCAGAGTTTGCCAATTTCTGGGTCATAAAAATTGTAATTCATGACATGACGACGTTTCTATATCTATATCCTCTTTTAAATCCACATTTATCCCTTCAGATTTTGTTATAATTTAACTCTGTTTTTCATATAGGCAGTCTGTGCCAAAAACTTTTTAGACTACTTGCCCTTTAAAATGGCCCATTAAATTCACCTGGAATGTTTTTATTTTTGGTACAAAACACAGGTACACAATTATAACGTACACTGTAAAAACATCCAAGTGCCTGCTTTGTCTGAATTTTTCAACGCATTTAGCTCCTAAGCATGTTTTGCACCTAAGCATGGTACAACCTTTTAGCCTGGATGTGTTTAGCAGTAGAACATGTTTGATGGCTAAATATATGTAGGGTATATATGAAAGTTACAATTACCAAGGTTTAGATTTTATATATATAAAGTCACCTCAACCTGTCTGAGACTGTCAACTTTATTAACTTCACTCCATCACATTTACAGCAACATATTCATCCTTGTCTTAGCTGACCTTGCAAGGAAGTTTATTGGAATGTATTTCTGAATAACAAGTTAAGAAAATTCACTAGTTCACTAACGACACAAAACAACTGTCACTTTTACTTTAAAGATACATACCAACCGATCATCGGTGGAGCGTAAATTCCCAGTAACACATGTAAGCCACTTCTACTAGATTCTTATATGACTCAAATAAATTCGACTTGCCAACGGATAAACTGAATAGATCACTCGATCAGCCATAAAAGACCTTTAGACTGCTCCTTTCTTTAAATATTGGGTTGTAAATTTAACCTACTTTCGTGACCTAATTTCCTGCCCCTTTGACATACAGCTTAGAATGCCAGTAGAAAAATCCGTTCAAACATCATTTTCGGGTAAAATTTAACAATGCCTTTTGATAATTTATACTACTTGAAACTATATGCTTGCATTTGGTTGGTTTTTGTGACAAAAATTGACTTTGTATGCATCTTTAAAACACGTTCTTTATTATTTTGATAAAGTTAGTTACAGTATTGATAAACAAAGTATCACGTTTTCAATAATTAATATTTTAAATTACAATCCATGTCTGCAAGGTTGTGTCAATGACCAAAATACAGCGTTGAGTCAACGTCACATTATGATGGTGTTTTGATGTGGCTGGATCAACGTTGAATTTAGGTAGATCAACGGCAATTCAACGTATCAACCGGTTTTCAACGTTGATCCAACGCGACTATGCCTCCTGGGAATGGCTTTATGTACAGATCCAAGTGTCAATATATGTACATGGAATTTTTTAATTTTTATTACAATCACACTAAGCCATAATAACATAAATGATAATAACAGAAAGGGGCATATCTTGACTAGGTTCCAACTTATGTTACTTTTTTGTTTGTTTTCAGCGAGGTGTGGGGAAAATGCTGTATGCATTTACGGAACCTTGGGGCTACATGTTCCATACAGGAATGAGAAGTGTGATAAAAAAAGTGGCTACCGATGCGTTTGCAAACGTGGTTATGCAGGGGATGGATTTAACTGCACCAGTAAGCATTATAAATTCTTCAGATTTTTATAGGATTTGAAATTTGTTATTTTAATTTCACCACTTAATATGGCGACGTTGTAGTCTTTGATATAGCGCAACTTGTAAAACGTCTAGTAAACAAAAGAACGGACACCACCTTCTGTGAAAAGCTATGTAAAACGCAAAAAACAAATGATCTCTAGAACTTAGGTTCCAGATTTAGAGAGAGTTTTCAGTTTCGGCATCCATTGGCTGCTTTTTTGGTGAAAATGGTAATACTTGCCCATAATTTTACAGGCTAGATCTGTGGCGTTTCTGAAAATTGGCACAAATAATTTTTTTTTTTTTTGCAAATAATTCCCATTTTTCCGAAATGTTTGGCCTGTTTGACCGTGAAATAAAGGTCAAAGGTCAAATCCGAGAGTATATTGGGAATCTCCACATATGACTTTCAGACGGCCATCTATAGAAATTTGCCCATAATCGACGATTTGGGAGACATTTAGCATTTAATTTTGCAAATTTTGGACAAGGGTACATTGCAGCGAATGCCACACACAGACCCATGCACCGACAAAGCCAAAAATTTACGTGGATTTATTTGAGACTATATGTGACCTGAATCCAAGAGACTGGTACACAGGCTCTTATAGTCTAGAAGGAGAAGCGGTTATGGTAACATGGAGGCGGATCCGGCGGATAAGTTAGGTCGGGACTAAAACCATGTTTACCGCCAGCGCCTACGCTAAATAATAAAAGCTCAGACAATTTTTTTCATTTATTTACTCTAAATAAACAGTTCATTTTAACATCTTATTCAACTTAGAAGGGGCTATTTTTATCTGTCACCAAAGAGCAAGTGATTAAATTCAGAGCAAATAATTGTCTTGCTTGCTGTTAAGGGGACTTTGCTTGGGTCAGTGCCTGAGCAGTTATCCAAACAATTACCAATCATGTAATCAACCTAGAGATTTCATTACAGGGTCAGAGATAGGAAAATGACCCTTTATTTATCTAAATACATAATTGTGAATATCCTGTGAAGAGTCAAGCTGTGGCCCTGGTAGAGGGTAGGGAGACAACATGGGTTGGGACTAACCCATGTGCACTGCCAGGAGCTTTGCTGGTGGTGCAATTAATTCAAATAAATAAATTCTATATACATAAGCTACAAATGTAAACTGAAAGAGCATGCCTAACATGCAATTGTTTTTGCAAATTTTATTTTTAGGCTCCTGCAATCCTAACCCTTGCCTTAATGGTGGGACTTGCACAATATTAACTGAACACGCTTTCCAATGCAACTGTACCAATCATTATTCTGGACAATATTGCACTGCAGGTAAAATTATAAAGACTTAGATAACAGACAATGGTTCAGAGTTAATATGCAGAAAAAAGTAGTAATAACAGAATGTTACATTTTTTCCTAATTTGCTTTTTTAAAAANGCCTTTCATGGCCCCTCTGTATAATACCTCCACAACATCGATGAAGTCTTGCTTGGTCTTGAAGCTGCCGATGAACTTAGTGTGATCTGGTGTGCTGAAAATAACGATGAATTTTAAAGAAATAACTTATATGCATATACCTTATAAACCACATATATTTTGAGACAAATTTGTTCATAAACCATAAATTCAAGTTCTAAAACAAACAATAAAAGTACACCTTGTTACAATGAACGTGACATTGGTTAGACAACCAAGTCTTGGGTAATGCTAGCAATTTTTTTCTGCTTAATCAAACCACTATTCACTATCATTTTTTCTCCAAATGGTTTCAATTTAACTAAAGTCAAACCAACCCTGTTTTATTTAGCAAATATAAGTCACTTTAAGCAATTATATTGGCAAGTATAAGCGCTACCCCAGCCAGTAAGATATTTCGCACATGTAACCCACTGTGTCTTTAGAAAAAGTCAGTATATATTATGACATGATCAGATCCTTTCAACCCACTCAAATTCAGACCAGTCACCCCCAGTCCACCTTCATGTGCTGTCCATTGAAGAAGAAAATGGTGGCAGGTATCAGAGTGATGTCAAAGTACTGCACATACACCGGGACCTCATCCACTGACACACAGTAGATCACCGCCATCTTCCTCAACTGCTCTGCAGTCTTTGATAGCTGCAAGACAGAAACAAGGTAGCTTTTTATTTTATATTACTTTATTGATGTGTTGAATAGCACAGTCCTATATATTATACAAGATAAAATGTACATTGATAAATGAATATGGAAATAAAATAAAGAACTCAAATAAGGTTATTATATATTTCAGGATATATACATGTAACTTAAACTGCGGGCATGCTGAAATGCACTCTACTATATTTGTCAAATGGATTGTGTAAGCTTAATGCTGAACAGAAAAATTAGGTCTAAAACCTGGCAAGGTAAATTGAGATCAACAAGGAGAAATATATGCAAATGCACATGGTTGTGATTGGACGGTGTCTCACGTGGCCCATCAAGAGGGACGCTGCGACACTGAAACAGCATTGAGTGAAACAGCCTTGCTGCTGGGAGGTCTCACTGCCTGATTAGACAAGGTAAGTTTTATCACTACACTGGCACAGTATTAAATCAGGCATGGAAAACAATTATGCTTTTGCTAATTTGAGTCTCAGATTTGTGAGCACAAATGCCCAAATTAACAAATCTAGCCATGAATTAAGTGGCCCAAACGAAAAATTAGTTGCTACAAGTCTGGAATAATTTTCACGAAAGTTTTACTTTTAATCATAAGTAAACAGGTGAAATAATAGTGGAACATTATACTAATATATCACACCTCTTAACCAAATTTAAAACCAAATGCTGACACCAGATTGTGAAGGACACACTCTAGTCATTTTACAATGTCCATTTTCATGATAATACTTAGTTGAAGAGTTATGTTGGAGACCAATACTTAACAATCTAACATCAATTTATAAAGCAGCGAAATTGGCAAATAGTGCTTGGCCACCTTATGTGATATTAATTAAGCATGTAGGGTGGTGAATTAAGAATAAATAAAAAAATACATAAATAAATGAATAAGTGTTTCAGCAAATAGGTTTTTATTTTTATTGCAATAATATTACCTTTATTTCCTGTTGTACCAGAAGTTGAAATAATGAGATTGATAGAATGCCTTGATTCAAGCTACCAGTGTGATAAGGGTTTAGACAGATAAAGTGGGAACGGATATGCCACTTAATTGGTTATGCCCTCATTCTGGTTCAATTAAGAACAGCTTCACTTATTCATAATGCAAAATCAAAGATGCAGGGGAAAAGCTGTAGTCAGACTTTTCAATATTGTAGATTTCAGAGAGAGAGAAAGAGAGAGAGAGAGAGGGAGAGAGAGCTATCAAAGGCTTTAATCTAATGGGAGTTCAGTAACAAATTGGAAATGCCAATGTTAGAATTATAATAAGAAAAGATTTGTCAGCCTTGAAATTTTTTTCTTCACTTATGTTCTTTTTGATAATAAATAAACTGTGAGCTCTATGTGCACTTTTGCGTACTCCTGTTCGTGAACAGTAGATGTTCAAAATTTGTCAGAACCCATAATATCTGAACTACAGTTTACAGTTTATTCATCATGCAAAATAATAGATACAATAAAATGCTGTTTAAAAATATTTCAACACTGTTGATTTGAGAGAGTGAGAGAGATGCAATATTTTATGAAAATTAAATTTATTTTTATTCTGGCATTTTTCATTGTGAACTCTTATGGGCCTGAAGCCTTATGCTAGTTTTGTATTCTTCACAACCATATTACCTCTTGTGTATATCTGAAATTTGGTGTTAATTTTGCTGTTAAGCCTTAATAATATGTAAAAATTGACAATTTGAAATTAACCTAATTTGTGCATCAAATTTTGGCATTTATGTCTGTACTTTTGACAGCTTTGCTGCCCTGTTCCATTTTTCAATGATTTAAAGATTTCTTATTGTTGCTGAAGAAACTGAAGCAATTTGTTCATATTTTGTGTCATTTATAGCATTGTAAGCTACAAAGACTTGGGTAAAATCAACCAATCAGTGATGGGATTGTTGCTGCTCCTTGTTCTGGTATTGATGGTGTGTGTCTCCGTCACTGACTCACAAGGTAAGTAGAGAGGCCAGACTGACGACTAACAAGAAGAATATAGAATATATGTAAGAGTTTGTCAATTTCTGGGTCATAAAAATTGTATTCATGACATGACGACTTTTCTATATCACTGTATTCTTTACAAGTGGCTATTCTAGAGTTGAAATCCCCTAAAAAGTTAACATACTTATAACTACTGGCTAGATCTAGATTAAATCACACTCAATAAAATGGAAGGCATCTGGTTTGTAAAACTTTGACCATTCTGGAGGTATGAAAGACGGCACCAAAAAGAAAATCGCAGTCACTGTTTAGTTGAATGCCATTCATTTGGAACCATAATACCTATTTTCACCTTCAGTCTGAATGGTGGTTATATAAGGTGTTAATTCCTCTTTTAAATCCACATTAATCCCTCCAGATTTTTTGTTATAATTTTACCTCTGTTTTTCATATAGGCAGTCTGTGCCAAAAACTTTTTAGACCACTGGCCCTTTAAAATGGCCCCTTAAAATGACCTGAAATGTTTTTATTTTTGGTACAAAACACAGGTACACAATTATAGCATACACTGTAAAAACATCCAAGTGCCTGCTTTGTCTGAATTTTTCAACGCATTTAGCTCCTAAGCATGTTTGCACCTAAGCATGGTACACCCTTTTAGCCTGGATGTGTTTAGCAGTAGAACATGTTTGATGGCTAAATATATGTAGGGTATATATGAAAGTTACAATACCAAGGTTTATATATATATATATATATATATATATATATATATATATATATATATATATAACAAAGTCACAGTCACCTCAACCTGTCTATCTATAACAGGGTACTGAGAACTGTCAACTTTATTAACTTCACTCCATCACATTTACAGCAACTTATTCATCCTAGTCTTAGCTGATCTTGCAAGGAAGTTTATTGGAATGTATTTCTGAATAACACGTTCAGAAAATTCACTAGTTCACTAAAGACACAAAACAACTGTCACTTTTACTTTAAAACACGTTTTTTTATTATTTTGATAAAGTTAGTTACAGTATTGATAAACAAAGTATCACGTTTTCAATAATTAACATTTTAAATTACAATCCATGTCTGCAAGATTGTGTCAATAACCAAAATACAACGTTGAGTCAACGTCACATTATGATGGTGGTTTGATGTGGCTGGATCAACGTTGATTTTTACATTGAATTTAGGTAGATCAAGAGCAATTCAACGTATCAACCGGTTTTCAACGTTGATCCAACGCGACTATGCCTCCTGGAAATGGCTTTATGTACAGACACCAAGTGTCAATATATGTACATAGAATTTTTTAATTTTTATTTCAATCACACTAAGCCATAATAACATAAATGATGATAACAGAAAGGGACATATCTTGACTAGGTGCCAACTTATGTTACTTTTTGTTTGTTTTCAGCGAGGTGTGGGGAAAATGCTGTATGCATTTCCGGACTCTTGGGGCTACACGTTCCATACAGGAATGAGAGGTGTGATGGAAAAAGTGGCTACCGATGTGTTTGCAAACATGGTTATGCAGGGGATGGATTTAACTGCACCAGTAAGCATTATAAATTCAGATTTTTTATAGGATTTCAAATTTGAAATTTGGAGTTATTTTAATTTAGCCACTAAATATGGCGACGTTGTAGTCTTTGATATAGCAACTTGTAAAACGTTTAGTTTACAAAAGAACGGACATCACCTTCTGTGTTGCGCTTGACAAGCTCTGTAAAACGCAAAAAACAAATGGTCTCTAGAACTTAGGTTCCAGATTTAGAGAGAGTTTTCAGTTTCGGCATCCAATGGCTGCTTCTTTGGTGAAAATTGTAATACTTGCCCATAATATTGCAGGCTAGATCTGTGAAGTTTCTGAAAACTGGCACAAATAAATTTTTTTTGCAAATAATTCCCGTTTTTCCGAAAATTTTGGCCTGTTTGACCGTGAAATAATGGTCAAAGGTCAAATCCGAGAGCATATTGGGAATCTCCACATATGACTTTCAGACAGCCATTTATAGAAATTTTCCCATAATCGACGATTTGGGAGACATTAAGCATTTAATTTTGCAAATTTTGGACAAGGGTACATTGCAGCGAATGCCACACACAGACCCATGCACCGACAAAGCCAAAAATTTACGTGGATTTAGTTGAGACTATATGTGACCTGAATCCAAGAGACTGGTACACAGGCTCTTAGAGAAGCGGTTATGGTAACATGGAGGCGGATCCGGCGGATAAGTTAGGTCGGGACTAAAACCATGTTTACCGCCAGCGCCTACGCTAAATAATAAAAGCTCAGACATTTTTTTCATTTATTTACTCTAAATAAACAGTTCATTTTAACATCTTATTCAACTTAGAAGGGGCTATTTTTATCTGTCACCAAAGAGCAAGTGATTAAATTCAGAGCAAATAATTGTCTTGCTTGCTGTTAAGGGGACTTTGCTTGGGTCAGTGCCTGAGCAGTTATCCAAACAATTACCAATCATGTAATCAACCTAGAGATTTCATTACAGGGTCAGAGATAGGAAAATGACCCTTTATTTATCTAAATACATAATTGTGAATATCCTGTGAAGAGTCAAGCTGTGGCCCCGGTAGAGGGTAGGGAGACAACATGGGTTGGGACTAACCCATGTGCACTGCCAGGAGCTTTGCTGGTGGTGCAATTAATTCAAATAAATAAATTCCATATACATAAGCTACAAATGTAAACTGAAAGAGCATGCCTAACATGCAATTGTTTTTGCAAATTTTATTTTTAGGCTCCTGCAATCCTAACCCTTGCCTTAATGGTGGGACTTGCACAATATTAACTGAACACGCTTTCCAATGCAACTGTACCAATCATTATTCTGGACAATATTGCACTGCAGGTAAAATTATAAAGACTTAGATAACAGACAATGGTTCAGAGTTAATATGCAGAAAAAAGTAGTAATAACAGAATGTTACATTTTTTCCTAATTTGCTTTTTTTAAAATGTGGAAATAAACATTGTGACCTGTTGTAATAAAATGCTGGCACATAAAAATACAGACTTGACATTTGATATGGAATATGTCAGTTTCGAATGTATGCCTAGGTGAAAATGCTTTTTTTTACACAAACTCCTATCTCATATAAGATATGTGAATAGAGGAGTGTGTAGTCAAGTGTGTCACTACCAATTAACTGAGTACCAGGTTTGTTGGGCTGCTGCATTATGTAATATGCAGTGATTTAATTGGGTAGTGCTACTTTGGGCAGGTCAAAGCTTGGCTTTGGCAAAGCATGGTTCTGTCAAAAAAGTATCTATATGTCGGCAACTACTGCATAGAAGAATTTGAAATTTTGCATGCAAGTGGTTGGCTTTGCAGTGTGTAAAATGAGCTATGCAGTGCTTTTCAAATTTGTTAATCAGTCAGATGGCAACTGGCTGAAAAACGTAACGTCATGGCGGTTATTTGAAACTTTTCAGTGAGTCTGCGTCACGAAGTAGCGCCGTATCTGGACATCTGCGATGGCCGACTTGAAAAACCATACCTTGAAAATAAAGCTCTATTAAAATCTAACAAGGGCACTCTGTGCAGTCATTTTTTATAGACATGTAGAAAAACATGTACTCTTACCCGTGGTTTTAAAGCATTACGGAAATGAGCATTATTTATGAATGAAATACGGACACGATTTTAGGACTTTGGAAAAAAATGAACCAAAAGGGACTATAGTGCGAGGAAAAAAGTTGCCAGCCTGAATTTTTATCATTTTTAGATATAAGTTAAAATATCATCTTAGGTTTAAAATTTCAAAGTTTCAAGAATGCGTTATCTCTAGTATAGTCACACTGCTCCCGAATTCAACAGTCAACGAAATAAAACTGAAAAAATGACGTTTCTCGATACTTCTGCCAAACAGTGATATTTCTCGATCTTGATACTGCTGAAAGTTGAAAATTTTATTCAAATATAATGAAAACTAACCTGAGAACAATGTTGAGTCGGACGCAACCGATTTAAACTAGTTCCAGTGAGTATTTTCCTGAATGACCTTCACCTATCCTTGATGCGTGGCATACGAAAGGCAACCCTGTAACTTTGTAGGTGCATTTTGAAAATTGGTCCTATTCTGTAAGATTTTATCAATGGGATTTTATCATTTTTATTCAAAAACCGATCCTAAGATAGGGTTTATGTATTCTGATATCATTTATGCAGGAGGTTATATGTTGATCGACCTATTTATAAAATGTTTCGAAAACAAGTTTGACAAGTGAAAAAATGTATCCAAAAAGTATCAAAGAGCTGGGAAGCTTAGTCCATTATTGCAAAATAAAGGGGGTGTGGGAATAATAAAAGAACCAAGATTTTAGGATAAATTATTTGAAATTTGACTTGACATATTATGAGTTTTTGAAGAATATATCTTAAGCTGGAAAAATTAGGAATTCCATGACAAATATAGTGCTTCTTTTTGCTTAAAAGCCAATTTTTTCTTGTTCTTGTACCCTACTAATAGAACTCCTCCATACCACAGGAAAAACTATCGAAGCCGTTCTCATTATAAGAAGTCGGTTAATTTTCATTATTTAATTTTTTCTATGAATAAACAACATACATTGTAAGCAGAGCCGCAGTCCGCAATTGTAAACAGAATGAATATGTTGTGTTCAGTCTACTCGTAACTCAGGATTGTGCAGATTAAACTTATGGCAGCAAATTTCAAGGAGGATTCGCATCACTCGGCTTGTTTTGTGCAGGTGCGAAACCGATAAACATCCGTCTTTTGAAATAAGACATCTAGAAAGGTGGAATGAGTTAAACGCCTCAGATATTGTTTATTATACTAAAAAGGCCATTTTATTGTGCAAATAAGTGAAAAGTATTTTACTTCTCAAAATTTAATGAAATCTTCAGACCTTCACTTGCTTCTGTATTGGAGAATATGACGTCAGAATATGGCTGACATCTAGCGGAATAGAGTAGAAAAATGCACTTCAACAGCTCGCATGAAAAGTTGCTACAATAAACTTCGATGAAACTTGACAATTATATTTCTTATTAAAAAAGCCACATTTAACGGACTTTACTAAGATGCGTTATTTCTAATAAAGGAGATATCTCAAATTGTTACAGTGTTGCTACGGCGCAAAATTGACCTGTTGGCCGACTTCTTCGAGTTCTAACTCATTCATCTCTGCTTCCTAGCAAGTAAATCACACACTTCGAGACGCGTAGTGAACTCTGCTATCACGTCTTAATTTTTCACAAGCACGTATGAGGGCAATTGAGCACAATTTATGAATTTCCGCGATGGTTGCGAAATTTACAAATTTCCGACCGCGACGTCATCTCAGCGCACGCGCTCCGTTCTGAATATTTACCTACGCGCAGCCAGTTGCCATATGACTGTTAATCTGTGGCAGAATGGTGCGAAAAAGACAGGCATTGCCAGACAGGTAATTGCGCCAAACGAAACGGTCAGCACAGTTTTACAGAGTAATGCCCAGACTGATGTACCTACACAGAGGCCACACCAAATGTATTGAAATCTTACCACCAGGGTACAGGACCCACTGTCTTTCGGGATATGTTGTTGCAACTAAACAAAAACCACCAAGTTCGTTCAGAATGAGGGGTAAATTACCACCAAAACGCATTTTTCAAGGCCCTTAGCGAACACCAAATTTGTTTTAGCAGGTTAGAATACCAGATGACCTCCGAGGAATCCACTGTAAAAAGCAAAACATTGTTGTAGCCTATGTATCTGTAATGAAGTGCGGACCTTGATGTTTCTGGGTCGAACACTGAAATCTCGTGGCATTATTTAATGAGGTCTGATTTGACCTGTACCGCTCAACAGTCAAAACAGAGTTTACAGACATCCAGAGGAGGCCAACGACGAAGCGTGCGCCGCGTCTAAATTGACTAAGGTCATTAACAGCGTCAGTAATTGGAGTGGATACCATATTGGTGCCAAAACACCAATGGTAGTCATCAACGCAAAGAAATAATCTGGGAACCACTTAGCTATTATTTGATAGGGGACAACTTAGGAACAATTTTAGGTTGCACGGTGAGATTGCCGGTTCACACAGAGCACTTTTAATAGCAGTTCACTTACAGAACCAAGGGAATGAGCAGCTACTTAGTCATCAAAATCGCCATATTTGAACCACATAGACAATATGTGGGTAGGCCATTACTCTCCGAATCAATGGCCTACATGTCCTACAACAAAACTGGACCAAATTGGGCAGATTTTGACCGATGCCTGGAATGTTATTCCAGATTGAACTTTCCCAAGGAATGCCTTGCCACTTGAGGGCGCTGGAAGCAGCCAGAAGAAGTCAGGCGTAACAGCGACTGTTACTGTGACTAGGCACTGACATGAGGGGCCTTTGCGGAGCGTTTAACTCTTTTACAGACAATAATTTGGAAAATATGGAGGTCCAAAATATCCCTTTTAATGGTTGTCGTGTGACAAAAAATAGGCAATGTGTTTTTGTTTGCTTCTCTGGCGAATTCCATTAATGAACTGATGTCACGATGACATCAAAGAGATAATTAAAAGTTATTAAAACACGATTTTAATCCTTATTTTCATTTATCAGTCTGTAAAATAGGAAAAAATTGATGAAAAATGATTTAGAAAAAAATATTCCATATTAAATATCAAGTCTGTACGATAGAGTGAACTGGAAGTGATCACAACATCTTTACCTTAATATGAGGTCAAATCTTTGTAACTAAACCTGCACATCAACCGACCAGATGGCCTTGTGGTCAAAGTGCCCGTCTCCAGAACAGGAGGACGTGGGTTCAACCCTCTCCTGGGACATACCAGTCTTTTATAAATGGTACCTGCTGTAGTCCTGCTTGACCTCGGCACTTAGACTGGGTTCCCATGCCTAGGTTGACCATCTGGATCGATCTAACTCCCTGGGGAGTCTCACTAAATTGCTGTCAATTGCTGTCAACTAACCGGCTTAAATTTGTCATGCCTACCGAATCAGCAATGGGGTAAAGATAACTACCCCCTAGCATGTTTATTAGACTTGACATTAGATATTTAAGCTGGTCAAGTTGACAGCTATTTTGTGAGACTGCCCATGGAGTAAGATCGATCCAACTATCTGTCGGAATGGTCTCTTAGTTAAGTAGAGGTTGAAACAGGTAATTTCTAGATGTGACAGTGAGAGACGTTGTTCCTGATTAGCTCTGAGCACCTAATAGGGCAGTCAGGCTCTTTCCTCAGGGAGGCAAGAGCATCTCCACCAAGTGTGTATATTAACCAGGTGCCCATTATTCATCAATAATACATGGCTGCATGTCCACAATACTGGATAACAACATTGGGACATGGGCAACATGGCGTTGATTTTGGGAGCACTCTTTCTGCTTAGAATATGCATTGTATTGTACTTTATATTGATCATCTTTATTTTCATGTCAATTACACTTAAGCCATAATTACACAAACGATGATGATAGAAATGGACATGTCTTGACCAGGCGCCAACTTAACATTTTTTTTTTATTTGTTGTCAGCAAGGTGTGGGGAAAATGGCATATGCATTTATGAAGGCTATGGGCTGCTTGTTCCACAGAAGAATGAGAGGTGTGATGAAGAACATGGCCACCGATGTGTTTGCAACAAAGGTTATGTAGGAAACGGATTTAATTGCACTAGTGAGCATTATAAATTCTTCAGATCATTTTAAATATGGGGTTTGAAATCTGGTAGTATAAATAATAAAAATAAATAATAAAAGCTCCAAAAATTTTTTTCATTCATTTACTCTAAATAAACAGTTCATTTTACCAAGGAGTTATAACAGAAGGAGATTACACGCAAGCCTCTCTATTGTCCGATGTCTGTTACGGTGGGCGGAGCTAGCTACGGGGGGGCCTCCTGTCTCAAGGTTTCGTCCGCGTCGCTCTCCTCAGCTTGGAGATTTATTTCATATGCGTTATTTCGCGTTAGAATTCGATATCAGTAGTGTCAAAGCGCCGCTGTATGCTGACGATTTTTTTCACAGGTAATTATTTGGACGATGTGCTAGAAGGGAACGATATCATAAACGTTTGGACCCTCCTGCCCTTAGGTCCCATAAACATATACATTGTGACAGTGCCTAAGCTTTGTGACTGGTTTTAAATTTCTTAAAGTATTTTTTCTCTCACTCGGTATAATTTTAATATTATAATTCACTAAAGTAAAATTTTAATCAAAGGTTGAGGCAATTCCACGACATGTCAGTTTACTGAATACTCGTTATAAATTTCTTTATCTTGGAAATCTCCCTTTTTTCAGGATTATTTTGACACATACTAACACTGTTCATATTTGTCGGTAAACAAGTGCACAGTGCTAAACATTAAGAATAATTGTCATTCATTCATAAATATATTTATGTACAAAATATATCAGACATTTTAGTATTAACTGAGCTCTTTAAAGTGAAACAAATAAAGATGAAAATATAGAATTTCAAACTATTATTTACTATATAAACTTATCTTTTAAGTCAACTCTATACTCAAGCATCATGATAGTAGCATCTGTGATTAAAACCATTTTATTAAATCAGTACAAAAACATAACCAAAAACAAAATTTTACACATAAGCAGTAATTAATGAAGTCATAAGAATGATTGAGTTGCTACAGTTTTCCAGTTTTATGCCGTCTATGTTGGCATTTTTTCCAACCGTGCAAATAGAAATAATTATATTCTTTTTAATCTGACTTGCTGATACCAGTCTGTGCCAGATACTATTCCACTCACAGGCCAGCAAGGTCGGAGAACCTAATGGGCCGAATGAAAAAAAATCCTAGAAGATAAAGTGGCTAATTCTTACAAATAGGATCAAAAACATGGGATTCTCAAAAGGTTATTATAGATCAAGACAACACTAAGTCAGAACATTTATAAAATGAACTGGAGTAGGCCTACATGTTACAGATGAAAAAATTAACTGGGCCAGTAAGGGACTGCTTTAAAGAAATTTCACTGAAACAGTCCAAATTTTACTGGCAATCAGGTAGACTGTTATACCATGGCACTCAACAAATTATTTATAGGTATTGAATTTTTTCCACGTGACAGTAACATAAAAGTCATGTCCACTTTTGAAATGTTTAGAGTCAGTTAGGTGAATGAAATCATTTTAAAATGTCACGAAGGAGCACTTTTAATTTAATGCAATCTCTGTTGGCCAGTCTTATCCAGTTTCTTCTCCAAAAAGGACAACTCAAGTGAGAATTTCTTCAGGGCCTATTCTTCTGCCTTGCCAATGCCATGCCACTAAGAAAAGAGAGAAACCTGTAGGTTTGAAAAAAAAAACATAATAATAGCATTATGAACTACTAGTATCCATGTAGACATTATGGAATTACGCAGTGAAGTTCAATGTGTCTTGTTATGACTTGACTGAAATAATGTTCACCACATAAATGAACAATTTACAACTAAATTTATATAGAACATCAATATTCATGATCACAGGCTAATAACCCCAAGAAATTGAAAGAAATTGTACTTATTACAAGAAATTATTTAAATCCGCCCTGGTTCCTACTCTTCTGACAGGACATTTGCTAAAAGGAAAATGCCCAAGGTTGTTGTATTTTTAAAAAAATTTAAAAGGGTACTGTTGTTAGTGAATGTTTAATGCATCGTAGGCATAACGACAAAAGTAACTTACCCCAGACACACTGACCTATTTTTTTCATTGACATTTTTTAATTTTTTCCAGCCTGACCATAATTCATATATTCAATGCAGCCTTCTCCCATATCTATAATAGAAGAAAAAAACTTGAGTAGTGTTAAGATATGCATGTCAAATTCATTATCAATTTTGAGAGAATTTCTGTTTCAACACTGCAAGATGAAATATTTACTTTCAAGTAATGAATAAACCTTAATAGAGTTCTATTCTTTTGTAACCACCAAGGCAAAGCTTCTGTCATAAAATGAACCAAAACATCCAAGCTTGCCACCTATCATGCCAAAGTAGTGAAGTATAATTACAGTAGAGAAGCAAGTACCCCTTAATTATAGAGGTGTCTTACACAATAAGATGTGTCTTACACACCTTGACTCAAAGGGAGATGTGTAGTGAGATAACAGGTAAAGTAATTGGTGGAGCCTAGGTGAACTTAAACCCTAAGACTTTAAATTAAGAAGCACCAGGATTCATATGTGTTCTTTTTTCAAAGGTTTAATATGAATTAAAACATATATATGTAAAAAGAAGACTAAATACTAAAATAAAGACTAAAATAACTATACCAAAGACACTGAAGTCAAAATTCCTGTTAGACCGCCATGATGGAAAATGCTGGGTGGAGGCAAAACTTTTCCAGTCAAAATAACTTAGCACCTTACTTTAACAACAAAGTTACCACTTCAAAGCCACCCACCATGGTGAGAAGAAAAATGATGACCAACTGTCATGTTAAGTTTTTTAGTTTTAAAGACGATTATGGTACAGGCAAAAACGGTACATTTACCCATAACATTAAAGTAAAAATTTGGTATTCTGAACAAAACAGGTTATTTTTTCAAGAAATATTGGAGCAATACCCATGCAATATATACCATGCCACGACCAAAATGTTCAAGAATCGAAACACACCAAAATCTTTTATAATCACGCATTTGAAAAGTGCAAAAAACTTTCAGGCTTTTGGTCGTAACAAGAGTAACAGTTTTTGATCTGGACTCGTGAAAATTGGCCCTTGTCGTATTCAAGCTAGACCACATATAAAATCGAAAAAAAAAACAATACTATTCAAGAAAATGTATTGCACACACACCAATTAGTTAAATTTTATGACTGTCATGTGACACAAGTATCAAAAAGTAGGAGTAAAATGTCTTTTGGAGTGATTTTTTTCGAAACATAAGATGGCGGCTTATGCATCTGCTTGTTATTTGGCTACTGAAAGTACACCTAAGTTTTATTCTATGCTATTGCCACAAATTACTAAACAATTGCAACTGTATAAAGACCAAACTTTCTTCATCTGATACTATATTTATAAGCACTTGTTATGAGTGGGAAATATTTTTCGTGCAATATTTATTCTCCACACACCACCTCGTGAGATGGACGTGGAGCTGGACACTTACACAGTGAGACCCTACGGCATAAAGGTTGCAATTTATCTTCATATTTCGTGTAGTTATGCATTTAAAAAAACTTACCTGTTTTTTGATAACCTTATCCAACGTTATATCCTCTGCACTCTATACTTCTCTCATTTTAACAAACTTTTGACTGCGTTTCTGTTTGTGTCCTCTCGAAACGATAGACGAAGGCACCTATTCTGACAAACGAGATTTAAACGAGAGCGTAACAGAGATAGGCACCCATTGTTCTCTGGGTTCTATTCATTCCGACCAATGAGAGACCGTAAAACGGGCTCTGCCCCCACGCGTGTAATCTCCTTCTGTTATAACTCCTTGATTATACCATCTTATTCAATTTAGAAGGTATTATTTGTATGTCACAAAAGAGCAATTGATTAAATTAAGAACAATTAACTGTCTTGCTTGCTGTCAAAGGGGCTTTGCTTGGGTCATTGCCTGAGCAGTTATGCAAACAATTACCAGCCATGTAATCAACCTAGAGATTTCATTACAGGGTCCAAAGTGAGGTGTGGGAAAAATACTGTATGCATTTATGGACCCTCAGGGCAACTTGTTCCATATATGACGAATGAGAGGTGTAATGAAAAATATGGCTTCTATTGTGTTTGCAACAAAGGTTATAAAGAGGACGGATTTAATTGCATCAGTAAGCATTATAAATTCTTCAGATTATTTATAGGGTTTGAAATCTGGTATTATAAATAATAAAAAGAATAATAGTAAAAGCTCGGACAATTTTTTATTTACTCTAAATAAACAGTTAATTTTACCATCTTATTCAATTTAGAAGGGACTATTTTTATGTCACAAAAGAGCAAGTGATTAAATTAAGAACAATTAACTGTCTTGCTTGCTGTTAATGGGACTTTGCTTGGGTCAGTGCCTGAGGACCCTCATTTATGCAAATAATTACCAACCATGTAATCAACCTAGAGATTTCACTACAGGGTCAGGGATAGTAAAATGACCGTCTATTTATCTAAATACATAATTGTGAATATCCCGTGAAAAGTCAAGCTGTGGCCCTGGTAGAGGGTAGGCATACAACATGGAACTAATTAACTAATGTGTACTGCATTGACCTATGCTGGTGGTGCAATTAATTCAAATACTTAAATTCTATATACATAAGCAACAAATGTAAACTGAAAGAGCATGCCTAACATGCAATTGTTTTTACAAATTTTATTTTTAGGCTCCTGCAATCCTAACCCTTGCCTCAATGGTGGAACTTGCACAATATTAACTGAACACGCTTTCCAATGCAACTGTACCAATCAATATTCTGGACAATATTGCACTGCAGGTAAGATTATAAAGACTTAGAGTTAATATGTTGAAAAAAGTAGTAATAACAGAATGTTACTTTTTTCTAATTTGCTTTTTTAAAATGTGGAATTTAACACTGTGACCTGCTATATTAACACATAAAAATACAATAGGGTGAACTAGAAGTGATAACATGTTCTACACCTTAATATGAAGTCAAATCTTTGTAACTTAACCTGTACATCAACAGACCGGAGAGCCTGGTGGTCAAAGTGCCCGTCTCCAGATCACGAGGATGTGGGTTCAACCATGTTCTGGGGCATACCAGTCTTTTATAAATGGTACCTGCTGTCTCCCTGCTTGGCACTCGGTACTTAGTTAAGTAGGGGTTGAAACAGATTTCCAGATGTGACAGTGAGAGACATTATTCCTGTATTAGCTCTGAGCACCTAATAGGGCAGTGGGGATCTTTTCCCCAGGGAGGCAAGAGCATCTCCACCAAGTGTGTATATTAACCAGGTGCCCATTATACATCCATTATATACGTCTGCACGTCCACAATACTGGGTAACAACATTGGGACATAGGCAACATGGCTTTGATCTTGGGAACACGCTTTCCACTAAGACTGCATTCCCACAGATTTAGATCGATCCATCTGGATTGACCTAACTCCCTGGGGCTCACGCTAAATTGCTGTCAGACGAGCGCGCACGGAAGTTAATTACCCCCTTACAGCTTTTAGTAGGCGGGACAGACATTTAAGCCGGCTAAGCTGACAGTAATCTAGTGAGACTCCCCATGGGGATAGATCGATCTAAAATCTGTGGGAATGCAGTCTTAGAATAAGCACTGTTATATGCTTTATATTAATCATCTTTATATTCATTTCAATCACACTTAAGCCATAATAACACATACGATGATAATAGAAAGGGACATATCTTGACCAGGTGCCAACTTATATTGAATTTTTTATTTGTTTTCAGTGAGGTGTGGGGAAAATGCCATATGTATTCATGGACCCTTTAGGCAACAAATGCCATTGATGAATGAGAGGTGTGATGAAAGAAATGACTACCGATGTATTTGCAACAATGGTTATGAAGGGGACGGATTTAACTGCACCAGTAAGCATTATAAATTCTTCAGATTATTTATAGGGTTTGAAATCTGGGAGTATAAATAATAAAGATAAATAATAAAAGCTCAGACAATTTTTTCATTTATTTACTTAAAATAAACAGTTAATTTTATCATCTTATTCAATTTAATGTCATAACATAACTTAGTCTTCATGGCATCGTAACTGCTGGGGTCGCGCTAGCGCTCGCCAATTTCACCAAATGCGAAAATAAATGGACTTTGGCGAAACATTTTGAAAAATGGGCATAGTAATTTTGCCAATTTGGCGAAAGCATATCTGGTCGAGCCAGGTATGCAAACGTCCCATAACTATTCGTCACAACTGTGAAAACGACATTAACGTGCACCCGATTATGTTTAGAATACAATCTAATTATAGCAAGGTCAAATTACCATATAAAGAAATTGACCCATGACGCACATTGGCCTATCACATGACTATCAAAATGGCAGACAACAAAATGATTGATAGTGAAATAAGAAAAAAATCTCAACAATTTCAATTTTAATTGTTAATAATTAAAATCTATTCGGTTGTAGGGACATTATTTTCTAGTTGTTTTCAACTCTGACCATGGCTGGCCAAGTTACTGGCAGTAACTACTGGCAGCGCGAGCCAGTTACTATAAGTTACTATAAGTAACTGGCTCGCGCTCCTAGTAATTACGCGGCGGGATATTCAGGGCACAGACCATGATCATAAGATAGCGCAAATAGAAAATAGAAATTAGAAAATAGACATTGCATGTGAACGAAGCCTTAGACGATCGACCAAAATAGTTTGACGATCGACGAGAATAGTTACACCATCGACGAAAATAGTGACAGCATTGGTTTAAATACACCGTTGACGAGAAATGTTTGACAATATTGAATTGACGAAAATAGATGCTGAAGTTATGATAGGGTCGTTTAAACTTGAAACTGAATCGATGGGAAGGCAGCGAATCGAAGATACATAACGGAATCGACGACATGAATTTTTGCCCTTTTGGCCGCAGGCATTGAATCGACGAAACATAACTGAATCGACGACATGATGGGAAGGCAGTGAATCGACGAAACTTAACTGAATTGACGACATGAATATCTGCCCTTTTGGCCGCCCATACCAATAGCGTTGCGCGTGTGATTGATTGGTTTCTTAAAGCGTGTTCAGCGTGTGCTGTGAATAAAAATGGCGGGTGCAGGATCTAAACAAAAACTTTCTGATATGAAGAAGTCAAGAAGATATCTCTCCGAAAAATTTATTTTTTTGTTAAAGTACAGAAGGAAATAAGTAACTTTGTTGTGTAGGGGTGGGTCAGGTCAAGGGTTATATTGGAGGCGCCTTCTCACAGCACAAACTCCCGGGGACGACACGTGAAAAAGATGGTATGTACCGTGCGATCTTGTGAAAAGTAATTAAAGTTTTAGTCAGTGTATTAAATATTTAAAAGCATATCGCTATATATCTTGAACTTTCCCTCGTTGACATAACTATTACAAATCGTAACAAGCTATTCCAGTCCCACAACTGAAAAATCAATACTAGAAGGGATCGGTGTCTCTGTATTTTTAACTGTCGGAAACTAGTCTGTTGTCTAGACAACAAACTACCTGTCATCAAGTTACTAAGAGTAGATTTAACTAAAAAAATCAATAAACTGGCACCAGCCGAGAATAATGTAAGGAGAATTTGCTGTATTGACTTGGGGCTCAGACTAAACTGAATTTCAGGCTAAACGTTTAAATCAAAAGTTTTTATTGCTCACAATCATGTCACTTTTAGAAGTAAGTTTTTTTAATCTGAAGAAGGGATGAGGTTTTTCCGACTATTTGTGGGTTTCCGACTTTTTGGGGTGGGGCCAAAATAGCATACCTGAGATCGATGCAGATCTTTACAAAAATGGAGGTGGGCGTGACGTATCCACCGACGAGACCTTGCTGTAGCAATTGGAAATCTGAACTCTTTTGACCTTTTTTGAACTTTGCAATGAATAAAACTGAATATTGCCCCCTATTTATTTAACATATTTGTTAATGTTTAATACAGTCCCATTGTCACTGGCTTTCAATGACCTGTCTTTTTTTTTTCAGTTTTAGTTGATCTGTCTGCAGACAAAGTGTCAAGCCATTCAAATGTATTAGTTCAGCAGCAAGGGAAATGACATTAATGTGGACCCACACATCTAATACAACCGGAAGAGGACGGGGTCCAAACCATTTTAAAAACATCAATTTTGAACACTTGCATCATTTATTTTTTACAACTTTCGGATGATGCATGTGTTACATGTATATACTAAAAGAAGCTGAACAATTACAAAAAAAGGAAAGATTCATTAGATTTTAAATCTTGTTTGCATCAACATTGTAAAAAATGCATTTAAAATGGAATAAATATTGGTTGAAATTCCTTAAATCGTTATTTTTTTTATTTGGCTAAAAATATTAAAAGATGTCTAAAAAAATTTGATTTGGCTAAAATTGTTCAGAAGTTTGGATAAAGCAAAAAAAAAAAAAAAAAATGCTAGCGCTAATCTAAAACTGTAACATTGATTACAACTTTATTTGACAATTGGTTTTCTTTATAGTTGAAAACCTGAATTGTTGTTTTCTTTGCTGTTATCAATACTAAATTTAAAACTCTTAAGGATAATTGCTCACCTATTTTATACTCTGGAGTTGTAAAGTAATACAATGAATGCACAAAAATGTGATCATGCTGTTCATAAAATATTTTCCTTTTTTACAGAGAGTACCAAATAAATTTCCCAATGAAGATATTTATTTCAAGCAACCAGAACTGTGCAATTATCTAAGAATCACCAATGGAAGTAAGATTTATTCAGAGAAGCACTGATAAAATCATAACGGTTCCACATTTAGTGTACTATCAATTTGATTCAGATGAAAATAAAAAATGGCATTGCATGTGGTACTTTTTAAGTGAATCCTCAATGAATGTGATAATTAAGCCATTATTTATATTGACAATATGGGAACGTCTTACCTTACAGATATAGGACAGCACTATTACAGGGTATGAAATTGGTATAAATTTGAAGCTGGAAAGTAGCCAGCCCTGACCAAAAGTAGCCAGCCCTGAATTTTGAATAAAGACTTAGATAACAGAAAATGGTTCAGAGTTAATATGCAAAAAAAAAAAAAAAAAAAATAATAATAATAATAATAAAATAAAATAAAATAGAATAGAATAACAGAATGTTACATTTTTTCCTAATATGCTTTTTTAAAAATGTGAAAATAAACATTGTGACCTGTTCTAATAAGATGCTGGCACATAAAAATACAACAGGGTGAACTGGAAGTGATAACAACATCTTCACCTCAATATGAAGTCAAATCTTTGCAACTAAATCTGCACAGCAACCGACCGGATGGCCTTGTGGTCAAAGTGCCCGTCTCCTGGGACATACCAGTCTTGTCCAAGTGCCAATTTCACATATTTTAAAAATTTGTTCCCAGCTAGGTGTGGGGAAAATGCCGTATGCATTCATGAACGCTTTGGGCTGCATTTTCCACAGATGAATGAGAGGTGCGATGAAAAATATTACTATCATTGTGTTTCCAACAACGGTTATGAATAGGACAGAATAAATGGCAACGGTAAACATTACAAATTCTTCAGATTATTTATAGGGTTTGAAATCTGGGAGTATAAATAATAGAAATAAATAATAAAAGCTCAGACAATTTTTTCATTTATTTACTCTAAATGAACAGTTAATTTATCACCTTATTCAATTAAGAGAGGGCTATTTTTATCTGTCACAAAAGAGCAAGTGATTAAATTCAGAGCAAATAACTGTCTTGCTTGCTGTCAAGGGGGCTTTGCTTGGGTCAGTGCCTGAGCAGTTATGCAAACAATTACCAACCATGTAATCAACCTAGATATTTCATTACAGGGACAGTGAGGTGTGGGGAAAATGCCATATGCATCTATGGACCTTTTGGGCAACAAGTTCCATTCATGAGAGAGAGGCGCGATGATAAATATGGCTACCGATGTATTTGCGCCTATGGTTTTAAAGGGGACGGGTTTAATTGCATCAGTAAGCATTTTAAATTCTTCAGATTGTTAATAAGGTTTGGAATTTGGGAGCATTAATAATGAAAATTAAAATCTTTATTTTATCAACTTATTTAGTTTAATGTCATAACATGAATAAATCTTCATGGTATCATATTGTAACTTTGATTATGTTTATTTGACATGTTATGTAATGATTGGTGGTTTTATTTATAGTTGAAGGCCTGAACTGTCTTCTTTGGTATTATTAAAAAAATCAAAAACAAACTAAGGATAATTGTTCATCTATTTTATACTTTAAAGATGTAAAGAAATATGCATTAAAAAGTGATCATGCTGTTCCTAAAATGTTTTTCTTTTTTACAGGAAAAAACAAATAAATCTCCCAAATAAAGCAATGTAGTGAAAAATCTGCTAAGGAAGACGTCTATTTGAAGCAACCAGAACTACACAATTATCTAAAAAATCACAGATGGAAGTTAGATTTATTCAGAGAAACACTAATAAAATCATGTTGGTTCCACATGTACACGGTAGTATATCAAATTCTTTCATACAGATAAAAAAAACTTAGCATCGCATGTGGTACTTTTTAAGTGGTTCCTCAATAATTAAGCCATTATCCATATTGACTATATGTGAAGGTCTGACCTTTCAGATATGGGACAGCACGACAGCACTATTACTGAGACATTATAGTATGATTCTTTGAGTGAAATTCATGATTATTCCAGTATAACCCCTATCACAACCATTATGGAAGAACTCAAAAATATTGAAATTAATGGAAAGACTGTTTTCCATACAAGATGGTGTAAAAAGGGTATATTTTACATCAATGATATTATAAATGATGTTTGAAATTTCAAAAAAAAAAAAAAAAAAAAAAAAATCCTCCAAGGCCATATAATATCACCAGATAAAAGTGTAGGTGAATGGCACACAAATATAAAAAAACTAAAGTAATAATAATTATTGGCAACTAGCATTAAAGAAACAGATCACACAAAACTGACAAAACATCAATTCAGAATAAATCATAAAATATTCAGTACTAATATTTACCTTATGAATTTTTAAAAGAATCAGAACAGTGTGAATTTTGCAATACCGCTAAGGAAATATTCTTCACGTTTTTGGGGATTCAATCATTGTCCACATGTTCAAAATGTTTGGACATGCATCATTTGCTCCATTAAAGATAATTTAGGTGTGGTCATTGCGGGATCTCCAGCGATTTTTGTATTTGGGCTTGTATATGTACATGCATACAACATTTATGTACCTATCTTAACAAGGCAGGAAAGCTGTCAAATTACAGACAAAAAGCAGGAAATAACTATGCATAAAATAGGCTACTGTCAATTCTGATGCAAAAGTACATTATGTTAAACTGCAAATTCAACATCAAATTTTAATTATGCTCAACAGGTTATACCAATGTAAGTAAAATGCGTAACAAGCATAAGGCTTCAGGCCCATGGCAGTTCAAGTTAACACTTTGAAAAGGTATAACTTCCAGAAAAAGAAGCCAATTAGACTGCTTTTCCAACTCAGGCTGCATTTTAGTCCTGTATTTCTTTTTTTGAACGTTTGGCAATTATAAGTAACATGGTTTTCCCATAATAGTCATCATGGCAGCAGCACCCAAAATTGTGTTTTCTTCTATTCTGATGCAATATTACGTAATGGTTAACAGCATAATGACCGTCAATTCTTAATAATAAAATATACGTATCATGGATTTTCAGAAAATGTGACTAGCATGGGTCTTCAAGCCTGTGGAACTTCAAAGTCACACTTTGAAAATGCCAATATGTGAAAAATTAAATTTTCACAAAAAAAAAAAAAAAAAAAAAAAACTGTTAAACTAGCAGAAAGAATTACCAAACAGACTCCATTGCCTACTGAAGCTGTATTTTAGTCCCATGTTTTTTTCCTGTAAGTTTGAGAACAGTAAGTGACATGGTTTTTCTTAAATGGTCATCATGGGAGCAGTGCCCAAAATATATTTTTTTTTTTTGCAAATTTTGATGCAATATTACATAACGTTTAACAGCATAATGACCATCAATTTTTAATAATAAAATATTAGCATTATGGATATTCAGAAAATGTGACTAGCAAAGGTCTTCAGGCCCATGGAACTTCAAAGTCACAACTTGAAAATGTTAAAATGCAAACAAGACAGCACTGTTCTGAAATGATTTTTTTTCCCATTTTTTACAATTTTTAACATAAAACAAAATTAACAGTTTACTGCCATTTTTATATGATCAACTAAAAAATTGATGAGATGGGAAAATATCAATAAAGCAGTGTTAAATGTCCAATTTCTTCCATTCTGAGATTCTGAACATAGTGAATGATTGAATCTGACAAACTGCAATTATATGAGTTTATTTCAATTTTTGAAACTTTATTACACAATACACGCTAACAAGTTAACCATCATTTTTACAAAATCAACTAACAATGTTGTAAAGATGCAGGAAATTTCAAAGAAACACTTTTACGTATCTTATAAATTAAATAATGAAACTGTTTACATGCCTAAGAATTGAATCTGAGGAAATGTGAAAAAAAACAGCGTAACTTCTAAAATAATGGCCCGATTACGCTGATTTTTTAGCTCAACCTGCGTTTTAGCAGGATTGACCACTCCTGTGAGTTTAATGACAATTGGTCTATCTGTTTTTCTTATATTGTGTTTACAGTGTTGCATTTATGCAGAAAAGTGAAAAAAAAGCATAACTACTAAAATAGTGACCCGATCATGCCGATTTTCGAACTTGATCTGCGTTTTAGTAAGATTGGTTACTCCAGTGAGTTTCATGACAACAGGCCTATCGGTTTTGCTTGAAATGTGTTAACGGTGTTGCATATATGCTGAAAAATGAAAAAAATAGCATAAATTGTACAATAATGGCCCGGTCATACTGATCTTCGAACTTGACCTGCGTTTTATGAATATTCGTCAGCTATGTAAATATAAAGCCAAAAAGTAAAACTGTCTTCCACTTATGGTGTTAATGCTGAAAGTGCACGGCGACGGCGACGGCGACATGAATGGCGACGGCGACGACAGACGCAGGTGATGGCAATATGTACAGACACATCTGTGTCTGTACATAAAAATAAAGGGATTTAAAATATATGTAGAATGAGAACAAAAATCCCAAGATGGCAAAGAATTGGGGGATATGTAAAATACTACAGAGATACTTGTATAAATTCTTTATATGTATACAGAAAAAAAACAATATTATGTTGAAAGAAAATTAGAAAATTTTAATTGTATATTACAATTAAATTGATGAGCACCCATTTAGGAATATACTTCTTGGTATTTTACTGTAAGATTAAACAAGTTTTAAGTTAAAAATTGTCAATCTCTATTTCCATCCTAAGCTGCACTACTGGAATTGTATATTTTTATTCTGAGACAGAGAGAGAGAGAGAGAGAGTGCGTGAGCATATGATTCATAGTTGAAAATTAATTAAAGTATTGTATTTTGTTTGCTTTCATGTAAAAAAGTACAGTTACTAGCCAGTTACTTGCGGTGGCTTATTTCGGTTTTTAATGCCTTAAAATAGTCTAGTGATAATGCTGATGGCCTGAACCATTATTAACAACCTTTCCAAATCTCTTAATCTGGACAAGAAAGGTCCAATTAACTTGTTACTAAGATGATTCACTTCCCTAGCAATGGTTGCTGAGCAAGGCTTTGAAACTTTTGGCACTATCCTGATCAGCATAGTCCAAAGAAAACATCTGTGCCAAGTTCCATGCTTTTTCCACCTCCACATGTGCCGTTGCTGCAGTGACCTGGCATTTATACATTGGAGCAGAGATTAAATTCATTTTAAGACACGTGTGGAGACGGACAGACCAGTGGGGAATCAGTGGCATCGCTTCTGGAGTGGGGTCAGCCATTTTTCTAGTTTCTAGTTTGTTTTGTTTTGTTTTTGTTTTTGTTTGGTGAGTTTACTTGCAATTAATATTTTATCTCATTTTATTGATGTGTTGATTACCACAGTCCCATATAATATACCACATAAAATGTACACTGATAAATGAATATAATAATGAAATAAAGAACTCAAATAAGGTCAGACAATATATTTTAGGAAATATAACTACAAACTGCAGGCATACTGAAATGCTCTCTATTTGTCAAATGGATAGTGCTGAACAGAAAAATAGGTCTAAAAGGTGAATTCGTGCAACAACAAGACATATATGCAAATGAAAATGGTTGTGATTGGATGGTTTCTCATATGGCCCCTCTGTTAAGATGGACACTGCAACACTGAAACAGCATCGAGTGAAACAGCCTTGCTACTGGGAGGTCTCACTGCCTGATCAGACGAGGTAAGTTTTATCACTAAGCTGGCACAGTATTAAACCAGGCCTTAAAAACAGTTCTGCTTTTGCTAACTGGAGCCTCAGATTTGTGACACAAAAGCCCAAATTAACAACTCTAGCCATGAATTCAGTACCCAAACGAAAAAGTAGAGGATGAGAGAGGTGATACCGCCTCCTGGTATTGTACCACCAGCTGGAGTAAGTGCATTTGATATAGAAGCAAAAAAGTGACACCACCTCCAGTGTTGTGTTTGACAAGCTCTACTAAATGCAGTAAACAAAAGTTTTCAATATTTTCATTGAAAATTACAATTTAAAACAAAATCATGGGGAAAAGTAAAAAAATTAAATCCAAATTTGTGAAGTGCGGTTCATGCTGAAAAGTAGGTCAAAGGTCGATTTCAAGATCACAGTTAGATTGCCAGCATATGACTTCCTATTCAAGTTGAACAGTAGCTATGGGGATATTTTGCTAATTTTGGAGATATCACAGATAGAAATTTTGCAAGATTCAGCCCATGGTGACAAGTAGGTCTAAGGTCAATTTTAAGGTCAAAGTTGAATTATCAGTATATGACTTCCTATTCAAGTTCCATAGTAACAATGGACGAAACTATGGGAGTTTTTTGAGGGAGTTATTTCAGTTATTTGAAGGGCTGGTCACTGGGTCAGTTTAAATATGGTGTTTTGGAGAACAAATAGTACCATTTGGTACGGTTTAGAACTATGATTCATCTAGTCAAATTTCTAGTTTGAAAAGAGAAATAATAGTGTGCTTTATTTCAGAAATTGAAGGGGAGAGGAGGGTCAAATTCCCCTTGGTGCCCCTAAATTTGCCAATGTATACTAATGAAATACAGTTGCATTTGGGTTTGCATTTAGCATTTTTTTTCTTTTTTGCTTGGCCAAATTACAATTTTTTTCATCAGTTTTTTATTTGTCTTAAACAAGCCATTTCAACCTTATTTTCGATTAGACACTTTATGTTAGTTTCAGCATTTGGCGAATGTTAGCACAACCCCAGTTTTGAATCAGAAAANACACATCTGTGTCTGTACATAAAAAGGCACATACGGTATTTTTTTAAAAGAATATTGGGTGTCAAAGGGAGCACTAGTAATAACTTAGTGCATAACTGAGTTTATATTATGAAAACGGGAGATACCTTTTAATTAGAAAGCTATGATTTTGTAAAATATTGATTGAAAATCCGCTCCTTGAAAATTGTATTATATAACAGCATGCTATCCAGATCTGCTTAAAATTTTTTTGATGGGTAATGTGAGTATGGAATGGACAGGAGATATTTTGTCATTTATTTTTCACGAAAATATATCAGATAATTTTTTCCTGTCCTTAAAAGAGCAAAGGGTGAAAGATAATTTTAGACAAACATTGACCAGAGAAATATCCAGAAGGATTAAAGGGCTATTGTACCAACATCTTGTTGATAATTTTATAGTGCAATTCTATTTCAATAAGCCAATTTCACATAATTATAAGGAATTAATTGCCAAATTTAGACTTTCATCATATAATCTAGTTGTAGAAACTGGAAGGTAAACAGACACAAACATTAAGAACCTGTAAACTACCTATTTTAAATGATATCAAGGATGAATTTAATTTTATTCTTAAATGTCCTTGCTACAAAACGATTGGATAGAAATACATCAAAATTTTATTATTCAAAGGAAAGTGTTTTCAAGCTAATTAAATTGTTTTCACTTAACAATATTATACAATAAAACAACTTAGGTAAGTACTTAAAATGTGTGTTGGAGTTACGATAAACGTCAGTCTGATAAGTTTTTATTATTACTATTAGTATTGTTGTAGCAGTTGCATTGCTGTTGTTGTTATGACTTTATACAGGTATTATGACTGCATTTCATTCTGATGAGCCAAAGGGCTCAATGGTTTAATGAATTGAATTAAATTGAATTTCACAAGTAACATAGACCTCATACTGAATGATCAAAATATCCTCAAGTCATGCAAATGCAGTATTTTACACTAGTTGGGACAACCTTAATTAAATACCAGTTAATCAGGCACCTGTCTTTGCAAGGATATAAACATCACCGGTGAGAGCGGTGAATGGGTATGAATTGTTATCAGTAGTTTGAAAAGTCACCTTACAGGTAGATAACGGTAGCTCAGTTTGACAGCTTACTGAACTGGCTCTCACCTCTGGTGGCACGTTTGTCATCAGCGGATCACGTGATCACATAGCTCATGAACTCCCAGACCTAGCTAAAAGGGAGGTTTTTTAAGCTCAAAATTACCTCCAAATTTTACAATTAAATTGATGAGCACCCATCTAAGAATATAATTCTTAGTATTTAACTGTAAGATTAAACAAGTTTTAAGATAATAATGGTCTCAATCTCTATTTCCATCCTTAGCTGCACTAGTGTAATTGTATATTTTAATACTGAGAGAGAGAGGGAGAGAGAGAGAGAGTGTGTGTGTGTGTGTGTGTGTGAGTATATGTGTGTATAATTCATATTTGAAAATTAATTAAAATATTGTATTTTGTTTGCTTTTATGTAAAAGAGTACAGTTACTAGCCAGTTACTAAAAGCTCAGTATAACTCATATAGTGTATCAGTACATTTGCAACCAGCCTTTATGTTGCCTACCCTAATGTTGCAACCACCTGTATTCATTTGACAACCAAATATTGACAAAAAGTATGTCATCCGAGGAAATTATTCAAAACAACAGACAATTCAGAAGACTAGAATTCACTTTTACCTCATGCCAAGTAAGTGAAAAAAGGGGAGGGGACTCACTACTCATTTCGGTTCAGATAAAGTTTTGCTTTCAAACAGTTTTACTTATTTTTAATGCCAAATAACAATGCAGGTAATATGTTGTAATCAGACTTCCAATACTTATGCTGAGAGAAAGAGGATAACAGAAAACTGGCCAATAAGAGAATTTACTACAGCAGACTTGGGGCACATTCAGAACAGATAATCCAAGTACTAAATGGTCCGCCAAATAAATATGGTGGACCCACTTCAAAAGAGATGCCACTTATTCCATGATGGTCTTCCCACCTCCACATGTGCCGTTGCTGCAGTGACCTGGCATTTATACATTGGAGCAGAGATTTAATTCATTTTTAGACACGTGTGGAGACGGACAGACCATTGGGGAATCAGTGGCATCGCTTCTGAAGTGGGGTCAGCCATTTTTCTAGTTTCTAGTTTGCTTTGTTTTGTTTTTTTATTTTTTTACTTATTTATTATTATTATTATTATTATTTATTATTATTTTTTTTTTATAAATTGATAATAAACCTAGGATGAACCTCGCTGACAATCATTAGGATAATTTTTACGGATCATATGTAAAAATTCCTGCAGGTTTGGAACATTTACATCTGCCAGAGAGGCTAGGAAAGAGCCTCAGAGACATTGCTTTCAAAGATGTCACCAAACATATATGTGACACCTGATTGTTCTTAACACCTTTGTCAATAGCTAAAGCAAATTTGGTGAGTTTACTTGCAATTCATATTTTATCTCATTTTATTGATGTGTTGATTAGCACAGTCCCATATAATATACCACATAAAATGTACACTGATAAATGAATATAGTAATGAAATAAAGAACTCAAATAAGGTCAGACAATATATTTTAGAAAATATAACTACAAACTGCAGGCACACTGAAAAGCTCTTTATTTGTCAAATGGATAGTGCTGAACAGAAAAATAGGTCTAAAAGGTGAATTCGTGCAACAACAAGACATATATGCAAATGAAAATGGTTGTGATTGGATGGTTTTTCATATGGCCCCTCTGTTAAGATGGACACTGCAACACTGAAACAGCATCGAGTAAACAGCCTTGCTACTGGGAGGTCTCACTGCCTGATCAGACGAGGTAAGTTTTATCACTAAGCTGGCACAGTATTAAATCAGGCCTTAAAAACAGTTCTGCTTTTGCTAACTGGAGCCTCAGATTTGTGACACAAAAGCCCAAATTAACAACTCTAGCCATGAATTCAGTACCCAAACGAAACAGTAGAGGATGAGAGAGGTGATACCGCCTCCTGGTATTGTACCACCAGCTGGAGTAAGTGCATTCGATATAAAAGCAAAAAAGTGACACCACCTCCAGTGTTGTGTTTGACAAGCTCTACTAAATGCAGTAAACAAAAGTTTTCAATATTTTCATTGAAAATTACAATTTAAAACAAAATCATGGGGAAAAGTAAAAAAAAATTAAATCCAAATTTGTGAAGTGCGGTTCATGCTGAAAAGTAGGTCAAAGGTCAATTTCAAGATCACAATTAGCTTGCCAGCATATGACTTCCTATTCAAGTTGAACAGTAGCTATGGGGATATTTTGCTAATTTTGGAGATATCACAGATATAAATTTTGCAAGATTCAGCCCATGGTGACAAGTAGGTCTAAGGTCAATTTTAAGGTCAAAGTTGAATTATCAGTATATGACTTCCTATTCAAGTTCCATAGTAACAATGGACGAATCTATGAGTTTATCAGTTATTTGAAGGGCTGGTCACTGGGTCAGTTTAAATATGGTGTTTTGGAGAACAAATTGTACCATTTGGTACGGTTTAGAACTATGATTAATCTAGTCAAATTTCTAGTTTCAAAAGAGAAATAATAGTGTGCTTTATTTCAGAAATTCAAGGGGAGAGGAGGGTCAAATTCCCCTTGCTGCCCCTAAATTTGCCAATGTATACTAATGAAATAAATAAAATAATAAAGAAATAATAAAGGTTTATTGTGTTCCTTGCAATATATAAGACATATATTGAATGTATATGTATAAAAGTATAAAGATGTAGTACTAAAATAGAGCTTTAAGATAAATTCTAAGTTATAAAACCAATAATGAGGTTAAAAATGGTGATTCGTTGTTATTTTCAAAAGCTAAAAGTTCATGGATAGACCTTGATCATTGACACGTATATAAACAGTATGGGATAAAAGTGTTTCTATATCTTTTTGTCCGACATGGTAAAACATATCTATAAACATTCCTTAGGTCCTTTTCTATGACACGAGTGTTAGGTAAAAGATGGTTCAATCTATGTGTACACAGTTTTATCTCATTAAATAATTTTTTGCATAGGTCAGTACGCCGAGATTTCAAGGTAGGTAATTCAGTGATGTCCATTGCTTCGTTGTAAGTGAGTTCAGGGTATATAATATGAAGAGCCCTTTTTTGGATGTTCTCTAAGGCTTTAGATTGCTGTGCGGTAATTCCAGAAATACAGTTGCATTTGGGTTTGCATTTAGCATTTTTTTTCTTTTTTGCTTGGCCAAATGACAATTTTTTTCATCAGTTTTTTATTTGTCTTAAACAAGCCATTTCAACCTTACTTTTGATTAGACACTTTATGTTAGTTTCAGCATTTGGCGAATGTTAGCACAACCCCAGGCTTGAATAAAAAAAANACAACCCCAGTTTTGAATCAGAAAACCAGCCTGATTGGATCCCTTTTCTGGAAGTAATGCAGTTTTTCACATATTTGCCTTTTCAGTATGAGACTCAAAACTCCCACTCATATGAAGTAATATCGTAGTTAAATGTTCTAAATTTCCATGCCAGGTTCAGCTGTGAATTAAAAATTGGTGGTGATTTTGCTATTAATCATTTTGCAACATTGCTTCAAAGCTGACAAAGAAAAAAAAATTTGTGCACTGCCACCACAAACACTATGAAAGGAAAGCTTACTAGTATTTTTCAACTAACAAGAATGATCTTTGGGATTGACATCAAGCTCAAATTAGAATACCAACTTGATGGGATCATTTTTCTTGAATTAATGCAATACTTTGTGAAAAATTAATTTTTCTCATTCAGGCATTTTCATTGTGAACTCTTATGGGCCTGAAGCCTTATGCTAGTTTTGTATTCTTTATAAGCACATTACCTCTTGTCAGCATGATAGTAATTTAAAATTGGCATTGACTTTGCTGCTAAGCCTTACATAACAAATTAACAAATTAACTTTTTTTTGTATAATTTTTTTTATTTATGTCTGTACAACTGACAGCTTTACTGCCCTGTTCCATTTTTTCAAGTAAGATTTTTTAAAAATTACGTTACATAATATATTTCAGGATATATAACTTCTAACTGCAGTGCAGAAACAGGTCAAGCAATGCTAAGCAGAAAAAAAAACTTAATTTTTTAGGGAAAATTTGATTTGACATTTAATTCTAGATAAGACACCTTTAATAAAATTTGTACAATATAAAATACTTCTGTAGTAAATGAGGAGTTTCTTTATATCTGATCAACAGATACTTGTGAGAGTTCTTTCAGTCTTTTTGTTTGCCACTGTTAACAATGGTGTGCACACTCCCTCCAGCATGAAAAATAATTATTAACAGTTTAAAAGAATTTGCTTGAGCCAAGTATATGAAAATAAAATCGCTTGATTATTTTAATAAATTAATCAGTAAGTTGATAAAATGTGTTTATTTTCATAATAAATGCTAGTGAAAGGAAGGACTTCAGCTTTGTGAACCTTGGCTGCAAAGGCTGATGGTATTCAGTCAAAGTCAGACTTTTATGCCACATGCTGTGGACCCAGCAGGGTGTTTGCAATCAACACCATCTCGGCCAAGTAATACCACTAAACTGCACCATTGGGAAGTCCATGAAATGGATCCTATCACACCTCTCATGGGGATAATTTCTCATATATTTTTATAAATCAGTTCATATTTTGGCACGTCCCTGGGGTCCAAGGGGCTGGTCACCATCACTTTGNTTTCAATATTTTCATTGAAAATTACAATTTAAAACAAAATCATGGGGAAAAGTAAAAAAATTAAATCCAAATTTGTGAAGTGCGGTTCATGCTGAAAAGTAGGTCAAAGGTCGATTTCAAGATCACAGTTAGATTGCCAGCATATGACTTCCTATTCAAGTTGAACAGTAGCTATGGGGATATTTTGCTAATTTTGGAGATATCACAGATAGAAATTTTGCAAGATTCAGCCCATGGTGACAAGTAGGTCTAAGGTCAATTTTAAGGTCAAAGTTGAATTATCAGTATATGACTTCCTATTCAAGTTCCATAGTAACAATGGACGAAACTATGGGAGTTTTTTGAGGGAGTTATTTCAGTTATTTGAAGGGCTGGTCACTGGGTCAGTTTAAATATGGTGTTTTGGAGAACAAATAGTACCATTTGGTACGGTTTAGAACTATGATTCATCTAGTCAAATTTCTAGTTTGAAAAGAGAAATAATAGTGTGCTTTATTTCAGAAATTGAAGGGGAGAGGAGGGTCAAATTCCCCTTGGTGCCCCTAAATTTGCCAATGTATACTAATGAAATACAGTTGCATTTGGGTTTGCATTTAGCATTTTTTTTCTTTTTTGCTTGGCCAAATTACAATTTTTTTCATCAGTTTTTTATTTGTCTTAAACAAGCCATTTCAACCTTATTTTCGATTAGACACTTTATGTTAGTTTCAGCATTTGGCGAATGTTAGCACAACCCCAGTTTTGAATCAAAAAACCAGCCTGATTGGATCCCTTTTCTGGAAGTAATGCAGTTTTTCACATATTTGCCTTTTCAGTATGAGACTCAAAACTCCCACTCATATGAAGTAATATCGTAGTTAAATGTTCTAAATTTCCATGCCAGGTTCAGCTGTGAATTAAAAATTGGTGGTGATTTTGCTATTAATCATTATGCAACATTGCTTCAAAGCTGACAAAGAAAAAAAAATTGTGCACTGCCACCACAAACACTATGAAAGGAAAGCTTACTAGTATTTTTCAACTAACAAGAATGATCTTTGGGATTGACATCAAGCTCAAATTAGAATACCAACTTGATGGGATCATTTTTCTTGAATTAATGCAATATTTTGTGAAAAATTAATTTTTCTCATTCAGGCATTTTCATTGTGAACTCTTATGGGCCTGAAGCCTTATGCTAGTTTTGTATTCTTTATAAGCACATTACCTCTTGTCAGCATGATAGTAATTTAAAATTGGCATTGACTTTGCTGCTAAGCCTTACATAACAAATTAACAAATTAACTTTTTTTTGTATAATTTTTTTTATTTATGTCTGTACAACTGACAGCTTTACTGCCCTGTTCCATTTTTTCAAGTAAGTTTTTTTAAAATTACGTTACATAATATATTTCAGGATATATAACTTCTAACTGCAGTGCAGAAACAGGTCAAGCAATGCTAAGCAGAAAAAAAAACTTAATTTTTTAGGGAAAATTTGATTTGACATTTAATTCTAGATAAGACACCTTTAATAAAATTTGTACAATATAAAATACTTCTGTAGTAAATGAGGAGTTTCTTTATATCTGATCAACAGATACTTGTGAGAGTTCTTTCAGTCTTTTTGTTTGCCACTGTTAACAATGGTGTGCACACTCCCTCCAGCATGAAAAATAATTATTAACAGTTTAAAAGAATTTGCTTGAGCCAAGTATATGAAAATAAAATCGCTTGATTATTTTAATAAATTAATCAGTAAGTTGATAAAATGTGTTTATTTTCATAATAAATGCTAGTGAAAGGAAGGACTTCAGCTTTGTGAACCTTGGCTGCAAAGGCTGATGGTATTCAGTCAAAGTCAGACTTTTATGCCACATGCTGTGGACCCAGCAGGGTGTTTGCAATCAACACCATCTCGGCCAAGTAATACCACTAAACTGCACCATTGGGAAGTCCATGAAATGGATCCTATCACACCTCTCATGGGGATAATTTCTCATATATTTTTATAAATCAGTTCATATTTTGGCACGTCCCTGGGGTCCAAGGGGCTGGTCACCATCACTTTGCCCTTCATGGCCCCTCTGTATAATACCTCCACAACATCGATGAAGTCTTGCTTGGTCTTGAAGCTGCCGATGAACTTAGTGTGATCTGGTGTGCTGAAAATAACGATGAATTTTAAAGAAATGACTTATATGCATTTACCTCATAAACCACATATATTTTGAGACAAATTTGTTCATAAACCATAAATTCAAGTTCTTAAACAATCAATAAAAGTACACATTGTTACAATGTACGTGACATTGGTAAGACAACCAAGTCTTGGGTAATGCTAGCAATTTTTTCCGCTTAATCAAACCACTATTTTTTATATCTTTTTTTCTCCAAATGGTTTAAATTTGACTACAGTCAAACCAACCCTATTTTGTTTAGCAAATATAAGTCAGTTAAGCAATTATATTGGCAAGTGTAAGCGCTACCCCAGCCAGTAAGATATTTCGTACATGTAACCCACTGTGTCTTTAGCAAAAGTCAGTATATATTATGACATGATTAGAAACCTTTCAACCCACTCAAATTCAGACCACTCACCCCCAGTCCACCTTCATGTGCTGTCCATTGAAGAAAAAAATGGTGGCAGGTATCAGAGTGATGTCAAAGTACTGCACATACACCGGGACCTCGTCCACTGACACGCAGTAGATCACCGCCATCTTCCTCAACTGCTCTGCAGTCTTCGATAGCTGGAAGACAGAAACAAGGTAGCATTTTATTTTATATAAACTTTATTGATGTGTTGAATAGCACAGTCCTATATATTATACAAGATAAAATGTATATTGATAAATGTATATGGAAATGAAATAAAGAACTCAAATAAGGCTACATAATATATTTCAGGATATACCTGTATACAGGTAACTTAAACTGCGGGCTACATGATATACTTAGGATATATAACATGCTGAAATGCACTCTGTTTGTCAAATGGCTACTGTAAGCTAAATGCTGAACAGAAAAAATAGGTCTAAAACCTGGCAAGGTAAATTGCGATCAACAAAGAGAAATATTGTGATTGGATGGTGTCTCACGTGGTCAATCAATAGGGAAACTGCGACACTGAAACAACATTGAGTGAAACAGCCTTGCTACTGGGAGGTCTCACTGCCTAATCAGGCAAGGTAAGTTTTATCACTACACCGACACAGTATTAAATCAGGGCTTATAAACAGTTATGATTTTGCTTACTTGAGCCTCAAATTTGTGAGCACAAATGCCCAAATTAATAACCCCAGCCATGAATGAAGTACTCCAACGTAAAATTTGTTGCCACAAGTCTGGTGTTTGACAACACAAACTGTTTATCCGCTTGTCATTCCATATGAGCTCAAGGTTGTCAAGAACGCACATACTGCTGTATTAGAACACATTATGGTTGATAAAAAACGGTATAGGGCCTATCAATTAATACAGCCAGAAATCGGGATGGAAGCTTGCAAGAGTTTTTGTGTCACCAAATGCTGGGCTTGTGGCAACTAATTTTATGTTGGCATTCTTAATTTGTGGCTGGAGTGATTAATCTGTTCATTTGTGCTCCCAAATCTAAGGCTCATGTTAGCAAATGGCAGCTATATTGATTACGAGTCCTGTAAGTGAAACTTGTTTGCCACTGGGAGGTCTTACCGCCTGTTCTCATGAAGTAAATTTCATCATGAGGAACAAATCATCACCGCAATTCTCACTTTTAATTTATAATCATGTTGAGATAACATATTCATATCAGAATAAAAATATTCTGTTTCCTACATATCCATTTCTGGACTCGTGCCTTAAATATTGTGGACATTCTCAAATTTTGGTATTCTTATTTTTTGAAGACACTGTCACTTGATCAGACTTTTTGCACTGATTGAAACAACTAGCTGTCGTATATTAATATTATCCATAAGGTATGTGTTTAGAGCTCATATGTAGTATGGATAGTAGATAGTAAAAATACATCAGTTTTATTTGTTTTAAGACTTTTATTACTCCACTAGTACTCCTTTTCTTTCATCAAAGAAATAGAAAGTGAAAAAATGTCACTGTTTTTTCGACTACATGAGCATCCCTCACCTGAAGTGCTAACGACACCCTTTTAAGTCTATTTTATCACAACTAAAGGTACTACAATCTGGCACAAGGAATAATTTTCATGAAAGGTTTACTTTTAATCATCAGTGAACAGGTGAAATAATACCTGGAACATTGTACTAGTATCTCACACCTCCTAACCAAATTTAAAACCAAATGCGTACACCAGATTGTGAAGGACACACACTCTAGTCTTTTTACCATGTCCATTTTCATGATATTACTTAGTTAAGGAGTTATGCTGGAGACCAATACTTAACTATCTCACGTCAATTTATACAGCAGCAAAATTGGCAAATAATGCTTGGCCACCTTTTGCTATTAATTAAGCATGTAGGGTGGTGAATTAAGCAGAAAAAATAAAATAATAAATAAATAAATAAATGAATAAGAGTTTGAGCAAATAGGTGTTCATTTTTATTGCAATAATATTACCTACTGTATATTTACTGCTGCAGCAGAAGTTGAAATAATGAAATTGATAAAATGCCTTTATTCAAGCTACATTAAGTGTGGTAACGGTTTAGATAGATGAAGTGGGAAGTGATATGCCACTTAATTGGTTATGCCCTCATTTAAATTTGTCAGAACCTATAATATCTGAAGTACAGTTTACAGTTTTTCATCATGCAAAATAATAGATACAATAAAATGCTGTTTAAAAACATTTCAACACTGTTGATTTGAGAAAGAGCGAGAGAGAGAGAGATGCAATATTTTATGAAAATTTAATTTATTCTTATTCTTGCATTTTCATTGTAAACTCTTATGGGCCTGAAGCCTTATGCTAGATTTGTATTCTTCACAACCATATTACCTCTTGATTATATCTAAAATTTGGTGTTGGTTTTGCTGTTAAGCCTTAATAATATGTAAAAATTGACAATTTGAAATTAACTTATTTTGTGCATCAATTTTTGGCATTTATGTCTGTACATTTGACAGCTTTGCTGCCCTGTTCCATTTTTCATTGATTTAAAGATTTCTTATTGTTGCTGAAAAACTGAAGCAATTTGTTCATATTTTATTTCATTCATAGCATTGTAAGCTACAAAGAAAAAAAAAAAAGAAAAAGAAAATCAACCAATCAGTGATGGGATTGTTGCCGCTCCTTGTTCTGGTATTAATGGTGTGTGTCTCGGTCATTGACTCACAAGGTAAGTAGAGGGGCCAGACTGACGACTGACAGAGAACAATATATCTGGAAAGAGTACACTTAACTAGTGTAACAATCGACATAGAGGTACATGTGCAAATACAGTGTTCAACATAGGGATGCTAATAGTTTATAAAAAATTGGACCAGTTGGAGAAAAGAGTTAAGCCAGCATAATTAAATATCATACTGAGTCTGCCCTACCCCACTGCAACCGTCAGTGTAAACGGGGCGTGATAATTAAGCAATACCCCGCCAATGAAGTTATTATATAATAATCATTTTGTTTTGAAATACGTAGAGATGTCAAATCCATGAACTAAAAATTCGACCATCTTGAAAAGTCTGTGCTTGAATTAAAAGACGAAAATAAAAAGCTCAAAGAAGAAAATGCGATATTAACTGAAAGTATGGCAGCATTGAACGCAAAATTGGAAAAAGTTGAAGGAGAATTAGCAGACACAATAACAAAACAGGAGCGAATTGAAAAGCAGAGTAAATTAAAGAATTTAAGAGTATTTAACATTGCAGAGGATGAAGCTGAAAATCCCACAACAACGTGCACCAAGGTCATAGATAAATTTAAGGAGCATCTAAAGCTTACAGACGAAGATTTGCGCTTCGAAAGTGTATTTCGTCTCCCTAGTAGAACGAAGCCGAGACCCGTCTTGATAAGTTGCAGTAGCCTGAGAATAAAGGATGGGATTTTGTCTGCATTTCGATCAAAACGTAATGATCAAAATCTCCCCTTCCGCATCAGTCAAGACTTACCGGAACGAGTCTCAAAATTGCGACGCGATCTGCAACCTTTTTTCAAAGAGTGTATGGAGAAGGATAAAAGCCCAGTTTTCAAATACGACGTACTAGTTGTCGACGGCCAAACATACACATTCGACAAAGAAAAAAATGTCCCAGTGTTATATCACTTATATAACTTGGTTGGTGGTGACCATTCCAGGCGACGGGAGACACAAGTGAATATGGACTAGGGGAGTGGCCGGGCAAAGAGTACAAACATAAATGAAAATGTAAAAAGTGAAAATATTAAGGTTATTACTTGGAATGCAGGAGGATTAAGAAGGCACTGTTCAAATAAAGAATGTATTAGTGTGTTGGAAAATTATGATATTGTTGCTATTAGTGAAACTTGGGCAAAAGATCATGATGACTATAAAGCTATTCTGCGTGACTATGATTTCTTTTCATGTATACAAAAGGAAAAGAAAAAAGGTATAGGAGTGTGTGGTATGGCAGTGTATATAAAACAATGTTTAATACAAGGTGTTGAGCGCATCAAACCTGAAGCAGAATCGATGATTTTTCTAAGGTTGAAAAAGCATTATTTTAAGTTAAGTAAGGATGTTATTGTTACTTTTGTCTACATTCCCCCTCAAGGTTCCCCGTTTTATAATGGGAGAGATGCTAATGGTATTAGTTTGCTAGGTGCAAACCTGGAAGATATCTCGCTAAAGTATGATGACTTTAGTTTAATATTAGCAGGCGGTTTCAATGCCAGGACTGGTGAGTTGTACGACTATATTATTGACGACGATGCCAGGTACTTAGATATAGGCGATTGGTATGAGTCGGATTTATTTAATTTACCACGGAATTCGCAGGACACAGTTGTCAATACATTTGGCACAACTTTAACTGAACTATGTTGTGATTATGGTATACACTTTTTAAATGGCAGATCTCAGAATGACCCTGAGGGGAAATTTACTTGTGTTACAAACAATGGTGCAAGTTTAGTTGACTATGTGATAGCAGACTCGGATATATTTGATAGCATTCTTGACTTTGATGTTTTGGATATGGACTTTTCGGTCCTTTTCCCCTTGTCTTTTGTGATACAATGTGAGGCACACACAGATGGGGACGAGGCCGAGACCGAGACTAGTAATGTTACAAAAGGGCTTCAGTTTATATGGGACGCTGCAAAAGCCAGCCAGTTTAGAGATATTCTCGACGACAATATATCTAAAGACATGCTTGAACAGTGCTCTGATTTAATGCAAAATAACATAAACGAGTCTGTGTTGCTACTTAACCAAGTCTTTTACAGAGCTGCGGAAGCTATGAAGGTTAAGGGCAAAACCGGTCGTCAGGCAGACAGAACTCAACCCGATTGGTGGGATGCAGACTGCCAAAATAAAAAATCGAAAGTTAAATCAAATGCGTAAAAACCCAAGAGCGCCAAATGTTAAAGACTACAAAGAAAGTAAAAAAAGTGTTCAGACAGATGTGTCGTGAAAAAAAGGATATCAAACAGCAACTGGCAAGAAGCAGAATTGTTAAAAGTTGTGATGATACAAGGGCATTCTGGGCAAATGTGGAAAAGTTATCTAGGACACCTCGCCAAAAGACACAAACCTCTGCCACGAACTGGTATGAATACTTTAAGGAGTTATTGAATAGCGGTAACACAGTTATAGATGATGTTTTTCATGAAAACGTTATGGAAGGTCTGAGAACGCACGATGGACACTGTATTGTTTTGATGAAAATAAACCATCAGATTTAAATAAAGTGATTACAGTTGAGGAAGTTCGCAGTGCAATCAGACAAATGAAGAATGGTAAAGCGGCAGGTCTGGACGCCATTCCATGTGAATTCTTAAAAAATGCAAACGATGCGTGCATTCAGTGTTTGAGTGATATACTTAATTGTGTTCTTGCCACTGGACAGTTACCGGAATCGTGGTCAGTTGCCATCATTTTTCCTTTGCATAAAAAAGGTAGCACGAACGATCCAAACAACTTCAGAGGCATTTCATTACTAAGTGTTGTTGGCAAGGTGTTTACTAAATTATTAAGTAATAGATTAAATACCTGGGCAACTCAGGAGGATATTATCAGTGAATGCCAGGCTGGTTTTAGGAAAGGGTATCGCACTCAGGACCAAATATTTTTATTACAAGCAATGATACAAAAATACTTGTCGAAAAAGCGAGGTAGATTTTACTGTATGTTTGTTGACTTTCAAAAGGCTTTTGATTGTGTGGATCACCAGTACCTTTGGTTTAAAATATGTGCAAACGGTATCCATGGCAATATGCTCAGTGTTCTTAAGTCTATGTATGCACAATTGCAAGCTTCTATAAGGCTACCAAACACATCAAGGTACACGTCAATGTTCTCATGTAGTGTTGGTACCAGGCAGGGATGCATGGTCAGCCCGTTTTTGTTTTGCTTATTCATAACTGATCTCATTTATCTTTATGAAGAATTCTCCTGCCAAGGTATTTATATAAATCAGGAGTGCATGAACATTACCTCGCTTTTATATGCAGATGACTTAGCAAACTGTGCTGATACTGTGCGAAATCTGCAAAGACTCTCAGATTACTTAGCGTTGTTCTGTAAACGCTGGAAAATGAATGTGAATCTTGATAAAACCAAGGTAATAGATTTCAGAAATGGTGGTTACCTTAGACATTACGAGGTGTGGTTTTTTGACAGCGTGGAGCTAGAGACTGTATCGCATTATAAGTACTTGGGTATTATGTTTACTCCAAAGCTGTCTTGGTCCAAAGCAAAACAAACTTTAGCAACTCAAGCAAAGAAATCTATGGCAAGATGTTTCAGGTCATTTAAAAATGTGGGATCTTTGCCCCACGTCTTATGTTTTAAGATATTTGATTCAATGATAAAACCCATACTTACATATGGAGCAGAAATATGGGGTTATGAAATATCCGAATCAATAGAGAATGTTCAAGTTAAGTTTTGTAAAAGATTATTGATTGTATCGGATAATACAAGCACACAAGCAGTTCTTGGGGAATGTGGTCGTTACCCTCTTTACATAGATTATCATGTCAAATGTATTAAGTATTGGTTCAAGCTTTTGTGTATGGACGACGGTAGGCTACCGAAATCATGCTACAAGTTACTGTTTGACTTAGATAGTAGTGAGAGGCAAACATGGGCGAGTGACATCAAGCATCTTTTATATTCATATGGATTTGGAGTAGTATGGGAAAACCAAGGATGTGGAAATGTGGCACTTTTTATAGAACAGTTTAGACAACGATTAATGGATATAAGCAGGCAGAATTGGTATTCCTCAGTGCGTGAATCAGGCAAGCTAAGGACCTACAGCTCATTTAAACTAGATTTGGTATTTGAGGAATACTTATCTTTTGTGTCCATAGCAGAGCATAGAAGAGCCTACTGCAAGTGCAGAATATCAAACCACAATTTACAGGTTGAGAAGGGTCGGTATGCCAGTGTAGATGGGGAAAATAGAGTATGTGCTGCATGCCTTTCTGATGGCATAACAATTATTGAGAACGAGGAACACATGTTAATGTCATGTAGTTTATATAACGGTCTGAGGGAACGCTATATTCCCGAGATTACAACATTGTCACTAGCGACTGCTCTGTCATCACATAATGTTGACTTTATAAAAAGACTTGCTGCCTTCATCATGCTGAGAAATCAAGAGATGTTTTTTAGATAAGTGATTTGTGTCGTTTATGATATATATCCTTGTGTAGTCAGCTCAGTATTATTATTATAAATAGAACTCAATTAATGTACTCTTGGCCTGTAGGCCTGAAATACAGTGAAATAAACAGATTCCACATTTTGTTTTGGGATCAGTGGCTCATTTTTCTTCAAAGTACATGATATTGGTTTATGTATATCAGAGTCGAGTTTACTGAAGTCTAGTACCTCTAACTTCTCTATCAGACTCAAAAATGTACACTGCCTATGATATAGTCAATAACATTGGCTTTTCCTGTGATGAATTCTCCCTAACCGAACCTTTCATTAGCAACAACAAGATTGTGATTTGCAAAAAACTAGTAAACGTTCACCAAGTGTATTCTTTGACGGCTTTTCTGTATCACATTATTCTTTACAAGTGGCTATTCTAGAGTTGAAATCCCCTAATAAGATAACATACTTATAACTATGGCTAGATCTACATAATCACACTCAATATCATGGAAGGCATCTGGGTTGTAAAACTTTGACCATTCTGGAGGTATATAGATAGCACCAAAATGAAAATCACGGTCACTTTTTAGTAGAATGCCATTCATTTTGAACCATAATACCTATATTCACATTCAGTCTGAATGGTGGTTACATAGGGTGTTAACTCCTCTTTTAAATTCACAACAATCCCTCCAGATTTTTTGTTCATAATTTTACCTCTGTTTTTCATAGAGATAGAGGGTAGCCAGACATCATGGGTTGGGACTAACCCATGTGCACTGCCAGGGCCTATGCTGGTGGTGCAATTAATTCAAATGATTAAATTCCATATACATAAACTACAAATGTAAAATGAAAGAGCATGCCTAACATGCAAATGTTTTTGCAAATTTTATTTTTAGACTCCTGCAATCCTAACCCTTGCCTCAATGGTGGGACTTGCACAATGTCACCTGAACACGCTTTACAATGTACCTGTACCAATCATTATTCTGGATATTATTGCACTGTAGGTAAGATTATAAAGACTTAGATAACAGAAAATGGTTCAGAGTTAGTATGCAGAAAAAAGTAGTAATAAGATGTTCTCCACCTTAATATGAAGTCAAATCTTTGCAACTATACGTGCACATCAACCGACAGGATGGCCTTGTGGTGAAAGTGCCCGTCTCCAGAACGGGAGGACGTGGGTTCCACCCTGTCCTGGGTCATACCAGTCCTTTATAAATGGTACCTGCATGTTTCCCTGCTTAGCACTCGGCACTTAGTTGAGTAGGAGTTGAAATGGGTACTTTTCATTGCAGATGTGACAGTGAGAGACATTGTTCGTGTATTAGCTCTGAGCATCTAATAGGGCAGTCATGCTGTCTTTTCCCCATGGCGGCAAGAGCATCTCCACCAGTGTGTTTATTGCCTAGGTGCCCATTATATATCCATTATATATGTTTGCCCGTCCATGATACTGGGTAACAACATTGGGGCATGGGCAACATGGCGATGATTTTGGGAGCACGCTTTCCGCTTAGAATATGGATTGTATTGTGCTTTATATTAATCATCTTCATTTTCATTTCAATCTACTTAGGCCATAATAACACAAATGATGATAACAGAAAGGGACAATGTTTTGACCAGGTGCCAACTTTACATTTTTAAAGTTTGTTTTCAGGGAGGTGTGGGGAAAATGGCGTATGCATGTATGAACGTTTAAGGCTGCATGTTCCACAGAGGAATGAGAGGTGCGATGAAATTTATGGCTACCTTTGTGTGTGCAAAAATGGTTATGACGGGGATGGATTTAACTGCACCAGTAAGCATCATAAATTCTTCAGATTATTTATAGGGTTTGAAATCTGGGAGTATAAATAATAAAAATAAATACATAATAAAACCTTAATTTTTTTAATTATTCACTCTAAATAAACAGTCAATTTTACTATCTTATTCAATTTAGAAGGGGCTATTTTTATCAGTCACAAAAGAACAAGCTATTAAATTCAGAGCAAATAACTGTCTAGCTTGCTGTCAAGGGGACTTTGCTTGGTTCAGTGCCTCAGCAATTATGCAAACAATTACCAACCATGCAATCAGCCTAAACCCCATTCGCACAGATTTTAGATTGATCTATCCCTGTGGGGAGTCTCAACAGATTATTGTAAGCCTAACTGGCTTAAATGTTTGTCCCGCCTACTAAAAGCTGTAAGGGGGTAATTAACCTTGCGCGCTCGGCTTACAGCAATTTACCGTGAACCCCCAGGGAGTTAGGTCGATGTTGATGGATCGATCTTAATCTATGGGAATGCACTCCTAGAGATTTCATTACAGGGTCAGTAAGGTGTGGGGAAAATGCCGTATGCATTTATGGAGCCTTTGGGCTATATGTTTCTTCTATGAATGAGAGGTGCGATGAAAAAAGTGGCTACTATTGTGCTTGCGACTATGATTATGAAGGGGACGGATTTAATTGCACTAGTAAGTATTATAAATTCTTCATATTATTTATAGGGTTTGAATTCTGGGAGTATAAATAATGAAAATCAATAATAAAAAATAAGTTTTACATTTATTTCATTACTTTAAATAAAATCTTTATTTTATCAACTTATTTAATTTAATGTCATAACAGGACTAAATCTTCATGGTATCATATTAATTGTAACTGGTGGTTTTCTTCACAGCTGAAATCCTGATTTTTTTTTTTTTTCCTTTGCTGTTATCAATTCTAAAAAAAACCTTAAGGATAATTGAAGATATATATTTTATACTTTAAAGATGTAAAGCAGTATGCACTAAAATTTGATCATGCTGTTCATAATTTTTTTTCTTTTTTACAGAAAAAACAAATAAATCTCCCAAATAAAGCAATATAATGAAAACTCTGCTATAGAAGATGTCTGTTTGAAGTAACCAGAACTACACAATTATCTAAGAATCACAGGTGGAAGTCAGATTTATTTAGAAAAACACTAATAAAATCACATTGGTTCCACATTTAGTGTATCGTACAGATAAAAAATAATAAAAAAACTTAGTATTGCATGTGGTACTTTTTAAGAGGTTCCTCATTGTACATAATATGAAAATTAAGCCATTATCCATATTGACCATATGTGAATGTCTGATCTTACAGATATGGGGCAGCACTATTACTGAGACATTATAGTTTAGATGATTGGTGCGATATATTGTCGATATTGCTCAGAATGTGGGAAAAGCATGATACTTGGCACAAATGATCTTTGGACTATCCCGATCATTTTCAAGGGTAGTGCCAAAATTTTGTTGTGGAGATGGGGAGACTGGTGGGGAATAAGTGGCATCGCTTCTGAAGTGGGGTAAGCCATTTTCCAAGTTTCAGTTGATTATAAATCTAGGATGAACCTCACTGACTTTCATTAGGATAATGTTTACGGATCATATGTAAAAATTCCTGCAGGTTTGGAACATTTACATCTGCCAGAGATGCTAGGAGAGTGCCTCAGAGACATTGGTTTCAAAGATGTCACCAAACATATATGTGACACCTAATTGTTCTTAACACCTTTGTCAATAGCTAAAGCAAATTTGGTGAGTTTACTTGCAATTCATATTTTATCTCATTTTATTGATGTGTTGATTAGCACAGTCCCATATAATAAACCACATAAAATGTACACTGATAAATGAATATGGCAATGAAATAAAGAACTCAAATAAGGTCACACAATATATTTTAGGATATATAACTTTAGACTGCGGGCATGCTGAAATGCTCTCTATTTGTCAAATGGATAGTATAAGCTTAGTGCTGAACAGAAAAATAGGTCTAAAACCTGGCAAGGTAAACTGCGTGCAACAACAAGACATATATGCAAATGAACATGGTTGTAATTGGAGGGTTTCTCATGTGGCCCCTCAGTTAAGAGGGACACTGCAACACTGGAACAGCATCGAGTGAAACATCCTTGCTACTGGGAGGTCTCACTTCCTGATCAGACGTAGTAAGTTCTATCAATAAGCTGGCACAGTATTAAATCAGGCTTTAAAAACAGTTGTGCTTTTGCTAACTGGAGCCTCAGATTTGTGAGTACAAATGCCCAAATTAACAACTCTAGTCATGAATTCAGTACCCAAACGAAAAAGTAGAGGATGAGAGAGGTGATACCGCCTCCTGGTATTGTACCACCAGCTGGAGTAAGTGCATTCGTATGTAACAGCAAAAAAAAGTGACACCCCCTCCAGTGTTGTGTTTGACAAGCTCTACAAAATGCAGAGAACAAAAGTTTAATATTTTTATTGAAAATTACAATTTTAAACAAAATCTTGGGGAAAATAAAAAATTTTAATCCAAATTTGTGAAGTGAAGTTTATGGCAAAAAGTAGTTCAAAGGACTATTTCAAGATCACAGTTAGATTGTCAGCATATGACTTCCTATTCAAGTTCAATAGTAACTATGGACGAATCTCTGGGAGTTTTTTGAAGGAGTTATTTCAGTTATTTGAAGTGTGGGTCACTGGGTCAGTTAAAAAATGCTGTTTTGGAGAACAAATGGTACCACACGGTACGGTTTAGAACTATGATTCAGCGAGTCAAATGTCTAGTTTCAAAAGAGGAATAATAGTGTGCTTTATTTCAGAAATTGAATGCTGCTGCCACTAAATTTGCCAATGTATACTAATGAAATACATTTGGCTGGGCTAACATTTAGCAGTTTTTTTATTGCTCGGCCAAATCACAATTTTTTGATCATTTTTTTTTACTTAAACAAACCATTTCAACCTTATTTTTGATTAGACACAAAGTTAGTTTCAGCATTTGGCGAGTGTTAGCACTACCCCAGGTTTGAATCAGAAAACCAGCCTGATTGGATTCCTTTTCTGGAAGTAATGCAGTTTTTCACACATTGGCATTTTCAATATGGAACTCAAAACTCCCACTCACGTGAAGTAATATGGTAGTTAAATTTTCTAAATTTCCATGCCCGGTTCAGCAGTGAATTGAAAATTTGTGGTGATATTGCTTTTTATTGAAATCATTATGCAACATTGCTTCAAAACTGACAAAGAAAAAAATCTATTTTGTGCACTGCCACCACAAACACTACGAAAGGAAAACTTAGTAGTATTTTTCAAGTAACAAGAATGATTAACATCAAGCTCCAATGAGAATACAAACTTAATTGGATCATTTTTCTCAAATTAATGCAGTATTTTGTTAAAATTTAATTTTTCTCATTCTGGCATTTTCATTGTGACCTCTTATGGGCCTGAAGCCTTATACTAGTTTTGTATTCTTTATAACCATATTACCTCTTGTCTACATGATAGTAATTTAAAATTGGTGCTGACTTAGCTGCTAAACCTTATGTAAAAAATTAACAAATTAACTTTTTTTTTTTTTTTGCATCTTTTTTTTATTTATGCCTGTACAATTGACAGCTTTACTGCCCTGTTCCATTTTTTCAATTAAGTTTTTTTTTAAATTAGGTTACTTAATACATTTCAGGAAACAGGTCAAGCAATGCAAAGCACAAAAAAATCTTAATTTTCAGGGAAAATATCATTTGGCATTTAATTCTAAACTGGACACCTTTAATAAAATTTGTACAATGTAACATACTTCTGTAGTAAATGAGGAGTTTCTTTACATCTGATCAACATATACTTGTGAGAGTTCCTTCAGTATTTTTGATTGCCACTGTTAACAATGGTGTGCACACTGCCTCCAGCATAGAAAATAACAGTTAAAGGGAACTTGCTTTAGCCAAGTATATGAAAATAAAATTGCTTGATTTTTTTTCGTCAAATAATCACCAAGTTGATAAAATGTATTTATTTTCGTAATAAATGCTAGTGAAAGGAACGTCTTCAGGTTTGTGAACGTTGGCTGCAAACGCTGATCAATATGATATTCAGTCAAAGTCACACCTCTGTGGTACATGCGGTGGACCCGACGGGGTGCAATCAACACCATCTCGGCTAAGTGATACCACTAGACTGTACCATGGGGCAGTGTAGGAAATGGAACCAATCACACCTCTCAAGTGGATAATTTCTCATATATTTTTATAAATCAGTTCATATTTTGGCACGTCCCTGGGGTCCAAGGGGCTAGTCACCATCACTTTGCCCTTCATGGCCCCTCTGTATAAAACCTCCACAACATCGATGAAGTCTTGCTTGGTCTTGAAGTTGCCGATGAACTTAGTGTGATCTGGTGTGCTGAAAATAACGATGAATATTAAAGGAATGACTTATATGCATATATCTTATAAACCACATATATTTAGAGACAAATTTGTTCATAAACCATAAATTCAAGTTCTCATACAATCAATAAAAGTACACCTTGTTACAATGAACGTGACATTGGTTAGACAACCAAGTCTTGGGTAATGGTAGCAATTTTTTTCTGCTTAATCAAACCACTATTTTTTATCATTTTTTCTCCAAATAGTTTAAATTTGACTACGGTCAAACCAACCCTATTTTTTAGCCAATATAAGTCAGTTTAAGCAATTATATTTGCGTGTGTTTCCCCTGCCCCAGCCAGTAAGATTTTGTAACCAACTGTCTTTAGAAAAAGTCAGAATATATTATGATATGATTAGAAACCTTTCAACCCACTCAAATTCCGACCACTCACCCCCATTCCACCTTCATGTGCTGTCTGTATCAGAGTGATGGCAAAATACTGCACATACACCGGGACCTCGTCCACTGACACACAGTAGATCACCGCCATCTTCCTCAGCTGCTCTGCAGTCTTTGAAAGCTGCAAGACAGAAACAAGGTAGCATTTTCTTTTATATTACTAACTTTATTAATGTGTTGAATAGCACACTCCTATATATTATACAAGATAAGATGTATATTGATAAATGTATATGGAAATGAAATAAAGAACTCAAATAAGGCTAAATAATATACATGTATTTCAGGATATATAACTTAAACTGCGGGCATGCTGAAATGCACTCTATTTGTGAAATGGCTAGTGTAAGCTAAATGCTGAACAGAAAAAATAGGTCTAAAACCTGGCAAGGTAAATTGCGATCAACAAGGAGAAATATATGCAAATGAACATGGTTGTGATTGGATGGTGTCTCACGTAGTCAATCAATAGGGACACTGCGACACTGAAACAACATTGAGTGAAACAGCCTTGCTACTGGGAGGTCTCACTGCCTAATCAGACAAGGTAAGTTTTATCACTACACCGACACAGTATTAAATCAGGGCTTATAAACAGTTATGATTTTGCTTACTTGAGCCTCAAATTTGTGAGCACAATTGCCCAAATTAATAACCCCAGCCATGAATGAAGTACTCCAACGTAAAATTTGTTGCCACAAGTCTGGTGTTTGACAACACAAACTGTTTATCCGCTTGTCATTCCATATGAGCTCAAGGTTGTCAAGAACGCACATACTGCTGTATTAGAACACATTATGGTTGATAAAAAACGGTATAGGGCCTATCAATTAATACAGCCAGAAATCGGGATGGAAGCTTGCAAGAGTTTTTGTGTCACCAAATGCTGGGCTTGTGGCAACTAATTTTATGTTGGCATTCTTAATTTGTGGCTGGAGTGATTAATCTGTTCATTTGTGCTCCCAAATCTAAGGCTCATGTTAGCAAATGGCATGGCTGATTACGAGTCCTGTAAGTGAAACTTGTTTGCCACTGGGAGGTCTTACCGCCTGTTCTCATGATGCAAGTTTTATCATGAGGAACAAATGATCACTGCAATTCCCACTTTCAATTTACAATCATGTTGAGATAACATACCATATCAGGATCAGAAATATTCTGTTTCCCACGTATCCAGTTCTGGACTTATGCCTTAAACTAGCTGTCGTATATTACTACTATCCATATGGTATGTGTTTAGAGCTCATATGCAGTATGGATAGTATATATTAAAAATACATTAGTTTTATTTGTTTTAAGACTTTTAACAAGTACTCAAGTACTCTTTTTCTTTCATCAAAGAAATAGAAAGTGAAGAAAATGTCACTGTTTTTTCGACTAGGGATTTCACATGTAAAGTATCCCTCACCTGAAATGCTAACAACACCCTTTTAAGGCCTACATATTTTATCACAACTAAAGGTACTACAATCTGGCACAAGGAATTATTTTCATGAAAGGTTTTTTAATCATCAGAAAACAGGTGAAATAATACCTGGAACATTTTCCTAATATTTCACACCTCCTAACTAAATTTAAAACCAAATGCTAACACCATATTGTGAGGGACCAACACTCTAGTCTTTTTACCATGTCCATTTTCATGATATTACGTAGTTAAGGATTTGTGTTGAGACCTATACTTAACTATCTCACATCAATTTATAAAGCAGCGAAATTGGCAAATAATGCTTGGCCACCTTATGTGCTATTAATTAAACATGTAGGGTGGTGAATTAATCAGAAAAAAAATAATTAATTAATAAGAGTTTGAGTAAATAGGTGTTTATTTTATTGCAATATTAGGCCTACCTTTATTTACTGCTGTACCAGAAGTTGAAATAATGAAATTGACGAAATGCCTTTATTCAAGCTACCAGTATGGTAAAGGTTTAGATAGATGCAGTGGGAAGGGATATGCCTCTTAATTGGTTATGCCCTCATTCTGGTTCAATTAATAACAGCTTCACTTATTCATAATGCAAAATCACAGATACATGGGAAAAGCTGTAGTCAGACTTTTCAATATTGTAGATTTGAGAGAGAGAGAGAGAGAGAGAGAGAGCTAGCTGGCAAAGGCTTTAATCTAATGGGAGTTCAGTTATGGGCGGCCAAAAGGGCAAAAAATCATGTCGTCGATTCAGTTATGTTTCGTCGATTCACTGCCTTCCCATCGATTCAGTTTCAAGTTTAAACGATCCTGTCATAAATTCAACATCTACTTTCGTCAATTCAACTGTCAAACATTTCTCATCTACGGTGTATTAAAACCGATGCTGTCACTATTTTCGTCGATCGTGTAACTATTCTCGAAGATCGNAAGACCCTGTCATAAATTCAGCATCTATTATCCTCAATTCAATTGTCAAACATTTCTCGTCAACGGTGTATTAAAACTGATGCTGTCACTATTTTCGTCGATCGTGTAACTATTCTCGTCGATCGTCAAACTATTTTCGTCGATCATGTAACTATTCTCGTCGATCGTCAAACTATTCTCGTCGATCCTGTAACGTCACCTCATCATTCATCGATCGATCGCCAGAGGGCGCTGCGGTAGCACATTGGCCTATCACATGACTATCAAAATGGCAGACAACAAAATGATTGCTAGTGAAATAAGAAAATTTTCTCAACAATTTCAATTTTAATTGTTAATAATTAAAATCTATTCGGTTGTAGGGACATTATTTTCTAGTTGTTTTCAACTCTGACCATGGCTGGCCGAGTTAAAAATTACCGCGTGATTGACAGACAGAAGCACGTGTTGCTACCGCAGTGCCCTCTGGCGATCGATCGATGAGACGATCAACGAGAATAGTTAGACAATCGACGAGAATAGTTACACGATTGACGAGATTAGTTGGACGATCGACGAGATTACACGATTGACGAGAATAGTTAGACGATCGACGAAAATCATGAGAGCATTGGTTTTAATACACCGTAGATGATAAATGTTTGACAATAGAATTGACGAAAGTAGATGTTGAATTTATGACAGGATCGTTTAAACTTGAAACTGAATCGATGGGAAGGCAGTGAATCGATGAAACATAACTGAATCGACAACATGAATTTTTGCCCTTTTGGCCGCCCATAAATAACAAGCCACATTGAACAAATTGTCTCTGGTTACCTACCAATAAGTTGGGAAGTTTGAACATCAGTCTCTGATGTACTCTCCAATTGCACTGTTGTTGTCAACCCTGGTTGAAGGAACGTCTTTGATTTCTGTATTAAAATAAAAATATAAACACTGATCTTAATGACACTCAAAAACAAGGCAGCAAAGCTGTCAAATGTACAGACAAAAAGCAGAAAATAATAATGCACAAAATAGGCTACTGTCAATTCTGATGCAATAATAAATTATGCTTAACTGCACAAAATTTTAATTATGCAAGACAAGTAATACCGATGTCAGTAAAATGAGTAACAAGCATAAGGAGAGTTCAAGTTCACATTTTGAAAATGTCAGAACGAGAAAAATGAAAATATCACAAAAAATGGCATAAATTTATAATCCAATGATAATCCAATAGCACTGGTTTTCTAATATGAGCCGTATGTCGATCCTTAGAATAATTCTTGTAAGTTAAAAAATAATACAGTTTTCTTTTCATAACATTTGTGGTGACAGTGCATAAAGTAGGTTTTTTTGTCAATTTTGATTAACCACAATGATTAACCACATTATTACTACCAATTTTTAATTATCCACTATAAATAACATGGACATTTAGAAAATTTGATTACCATTCGATTTAATGCCTGTGGGAGTTCTATGTCACAGTGAAAATGCCAATATGTGAAAAATGAAAATTTCACAGTAACTGGCTCGCGCTGCCCGTAATTACGTGGTGGGGTATTCAGGGCACAGACTGTGATCACAAGATACCGCAAATAGATTTTTTAGATTTTCAGAAAATAGATTGTTCATGTGAACGGAGCCTAATATTCTGAGGGCCTGCTATTCTGAGGGCCCACTATTCCGAAGGTCTGCTATTCTGAAAGTACAGATAGAGTGCAAAAAGCAAAAACAAAGCAAATATAATGAGCTTCTTCGACAAGGAGGTCAGTGCCTAGATTATACAACTTATACAATTCATTTCAGCTCAACTATTGCATTGATGAAATATTTCCAAATAGAGGCCTTCAGAATAGCAGACCTTAAACCTTTGGAATAGCAGATCTTCAGAATAGCAGTATTTTCCGTTCAAGGCTCCTTTAGTTTTTCAGAATAACAGACCCTCGGAATGGTGGACCCTTGGAATTTAGGGCTGCCGGGCGATGAAACATTCTGTTCTGCCTAAATGGCAGTCATTAATTGAAAAATATATATGTATGCATAACATCTTGCTTAATTGCTTGCTCACCTTTCACATATTTTATATCATAAAAATAATTTAACAGATATCCAATTTTAAAGTGTCAATGATACGTTTCTGTCATCTATACCATGGTGCACCAAAGTAAACTGATTACATTTTCATTTCTTTTCTGTATACTACACATGCCTGAGGTCAAATAGGCCACTTCAAACCATGGAGATAAAATAATTTGATTACATTTAGGGAGTTGATACTCTTGGTCCTGAATCACATCTGATCTTTTTTCAGTGATGTCCAGACTAAATTTTTCACTCTGTCTGGATATCTAATGAATGAAAATGAAGTGCTGTGCACAGATGGGCAAACGAAGTCATTATCAGTTGGGGGTTGTAAATAAATCCAATCATGAACGGAAAGCAGCCAATAAACAAAATCATAAGTAATACTCTGAAGAATGCAAGCTGTGATGATTATCCTGTTCAGATTATCACACTGAATATTCTACTGGTGTTGCCTTTCAATGAAGTCAGTAGGTCAATTGTATTGTATGGCATAGCATATCCAAATTTACTCCAAATACCATGTACATATTTTTCATGCCTGGTATCATTTTGTACTAAATTTAGATCAAATAGGATCTCTTTCCTTCTATCAGCTTAATCACAAATTTCAACTTGATCAAACCTCCTGATTTAGCCAATTGAACCCAGTCCCTAAGGTATTATCCCGTGCCACCATTCTGATTAAATGCGCAGCAGATATATGTATAAGATATGAATTTCACAAGTAATAATATCAAGAAAATTACCACACAGGCCAAAATCCCCTTAGTCTTCTTTAGCTGATTTCTCAATTTCTGAATGTCCTGGCATGCTTGGTTTTTCACAGCTTCAACACCAACAGGTAATTGGGCCTAAAATTGAAAAAGTGATGGATTATTGGCCATAGTTGACCTTAACATAACCTATCTGCCAATTATATTTTAACGATGCTTCCCCTCTGTCAAATGTATTCAATATCAGCAAGTGTGCTGAAAATTAGAAATCATAACCCTTAGCAAAATGAAAAGTTTGCAGCAATACTGTGGCAAAACTGCAGTATACTTGCTGCAAACCAAACGTTTGAAGCAACTAGTTTGCAGGAGTTTGAAAGAAAAATTTGTATTGCTGCTAATTTGCAGCAACTTTGCAATAACAACTTAAGTTTGCAGCAGGTTTGCAAGAAAGTATTCAAGTACTTGCAAATTAGCAGCAAACTTGCAGCTATGGTAATGTGCCATGAATTTCAAACGGCCCTTAAATTTCAAACTATTTTCAAAATTGGTCATCTGGGGTTTTTAATAGACAATGAATTTCGTCAAATAAGCAATTTTGCCCGATCTCGATTTTCGTGAATTTCATACACCTTAAAATTGGCCATCGTGCTATTTTCGTGCTCATAAAGATCTAACAGTTGGCAATGTTGCTCTAGCGTACCTTGACCTGAATACTACGTGTGTGCCCCAAAATGCAAAATAACAATTGTTACAGTTAGCTTAGGACGCTAAACAACATCGTCATCACCATGCATTCATTAAGATAACAGGAGAAACAATTAAAAGCTGCAATGTCTTCCTATCGTTTTTTTAATGTAGTCCGTGTGAGACAGCGATCGGTAGTTTTGCTGAGGCGTACAATAGCATCATCAACAACAGAGACTTCAGTGACAGAACAAGAGAAGCAATTAATAGCTGCAATAAAGATAGCCATTATTGCTTTCTTGTCTCGTTCAGAACGTTCATGATCTCTCGCTGACGATCTTCTGCTAATGAAGTCCCTTGAACAAATATGAAAACTGCCCTCTCGTTTGACGATCTTCTAGCTCCCTTTCTGTCTCGATCTGATCACTAACAAATGTGAAAATTGCCTTTTCAATTGTGTACATTGGTGCCACTATGTGCCAGGAAATCAGTTGAGTTGTCAGAAAACTGCTGGTCAAGATTGGGTTGCCTGAGCAAAAAAAATGGCTGCAAAATGCAACCGTTGATATTGAGCCCTGCACCCAGGAGCCATACCCCCCTCGACCTAGTTTATTTGATTGTAGACAACAATCAGCAATCATCTTGGTCAAAGCGCATAGCGGAGAGAGACTGTAATACACAGTTCGGCTGCCGTGGTGAAGGCTACCTGTACGCCGAACTGCAGTCGCAGAAGACGCTAATCGTCGATGAAGTGCCCCAAAGACACCAATCGGCTGTTGTCTCAACTTCAGCGCATGGAAAGGAGCAACGGTAACACTAAGCCCGGTTTCCACAATGAAGGTTATCTGGCTGGGGTAGACGCTAATGGCTGGCCGTCTCTCCCTCCATACACTCCTGTTCTGAGCACCAGGATCGTTTTCGAAAAACGACACTAGTTTCTGGCTTTTGAAAAATGACACTACTGATAATGATGCTGTTTTGCATCCCTAACTGATAGAACCACTCGTTATCTAGCACCTTGGGCCATACACAGCGATCAGGTGAAAGTAGGTGTATCCCTTGGGTCGCAATTACCAACAATCACCTTTTATACAATATCGTAATGGACACAGAGATCGTTGGGAAAAGATAACATAAGGCCTAGTGAGGGACAGACAACTTCCGGTCCGAAATGACAGAATTTCATGAAATTCGACCATCTGCAATTTCTGAGCACCTCCCATCTCATGAATTTCAACCAAATAATCTTTTCCTTATTTTAATTAATTTTTTCTGTGCGAAATTCATGGCACATTACCGTAATTTGCAAGAATTCCCACATACACACACTAAAAAAGGCACTACAATTCTTTTTCCAAACTAAAAGTATTTTTGAAAGAAAATCACCATATTATTGTGTCAGGTCAAACATAACCTGCATCCCTTCAAGTCTCCATTTTTTTAAATTTGATTTCATTTCTCCTTTTAGAAAAAGAAGTTTTTTATCTGTCTTATATATTATTGTATATGAAACTCCATGGTTTCAAACCATTAGGCAAATTGGAAATAAGGTGAAATTCTGGTAACGAAAATCAATCAAGATTGAAGAGATGCATTCATATAGAAATGGATGCTATGAGAATATGTTCCACACATAGCCAATCCCAAAATCAATTTTGTCATCATCTGCATTAGGAAAGCCGTGGTGATCCATAAAAAGTCACTTAGAGACCTAAAACTTTGTGAAGATTTTACATGCAAGACCTGTCTGAAATCCTCCGCTATTTCACTGAATCAAAGCAAAATTGCCTAACATACAAATTCCATGCTGTCACAATGTAATGCTGACTATAAAATCGGGAAAGTAGAGTTCATTTATAAACACTTGCATGGTGGCCCTTAAGTACTGCCAGATTACCTAGCTATAAAAACTTCTCGTAACATAAAAGTATCCACCTATCTGTAAATGTCATAAACACTTGGCTTTATTAAGTTTCATAACACAGCCCTTTGGAAGATTTGTATGCTCTTTTGCATTCTATTGCAATACGCCCAAACATTAAAGACAGATAAAATGAGATTGGCTGATTTTTATAGCCAATTTTACAGGTATGTTTAATCTATCATATTTATGTAACAACACATCTCAGCTCTGCAGATGTTGCCTTAATTAATTAGGTAAAACTCTTGAAATTATAGTTATTGAACAAAATTATCTAAAAGATAACATTATCAAATTTTTTTAGAGCAGAAAGAGAAATGATATTATTAAATAATGTCTGACCAAAGATGTACATCTGACTAGAGTAAAATAAGATAACTGTTGTCAACAATCGTTGACTTGTGCAATTTTAACTTTTGTCACCAGCCCAAATGTGCATAACAATAAACCTACCAGATCTTCTTACAAGATAAAATGTGCATCCATCTGGACAGTTTTACACTCATTGGGTACCTTGAATCCCTAGAGCCAGTCTTTCACAATCCAGCATCTTTAATTTTGATAAATTACTCAGCCTTTTCCTTCTTATCCTTCAACTGAACAAATTTAAATCAACAAATGAGGAAGAGTCTAAAAGAATAGAAAAGATGCTTTCTATGAGGTTAGAGCATGCCTATCACGTTCTGTCAATTTGCACAGGTGCTAGAAGTATGTGCAACAGCAGATAGTCACTTGGAAAATCCTGTTGCACTGATTGAATGCACTGAAGTATGTATGTTTCTTAGACATTTTCAGGTGTAAAGGAAATACTGTGAATACCTCTGTCATAAACATGTTTTTGACTTTATACCTATCATGTAAGCCATTCCTTGAAAATATGAATAATACAAAAAATCAAATGAACAGAAAAAAAAAAACAGCTGAAGCAATTTACCTTCAGAAGGGACTCCGATTTTAGTGCCACATACATTGTAAATACAGGAAGCCTAATTCCTAATAATATTATGTACAGAAAAGTACAAAAACAAAACCACGAAGAAATGCATTTTGAAACTTTCAACATGCTGGTATCAGTCTCTCGCTTTCTTTTTCTTGATTCCAAAGATTAAAAATGGACTCACTGAATTTTCTCTCTCAGGATTCAGGTGAGATTGCAGTGTGTTCCAAATGCCTTGGATTTCTTCTACATTGGACTTCTGGAAAAAATGATAGACACTATTTCTGAAATTAAACACCTACACTCCAGTTTGACTGTCTTGTAAACAAGTACCAACCTTCAAGGTACATTTTTTTTACAATCAATCAATGATCAAGATACATGAAACAATTGTTTTTCATAGATCAAAACAATTTCTGCTGGCAGATGAGTGTTAACACTAGGCTCTGTTGTACATCTTTGTTGAAGAGTAAATGATAAACAGGAATGATGGGAAAAATCCAGTTATTGTATACATACTAGTTCATTTTGTGTCTGGGCTCACTATATAATTTTTTTAGCCACATGCTTACCTATTAAGCAGAAGAAAATTTAAAATATTTTACTGTTTTTTTTTCCCCCAAACTGATCATTGCATTTGACTTCAGTACAATCAGTTAAAAACTATATTATATATGTGCGTGTGTGTGTGTGTGTGCTGAACACACACACACACGCTTGTACGTGTGCACATTATTGGAGGGTCGTGGCAAAGTTCTCACCTGAATCATGAGAGAGAAAATTGGTTCCAATGAACAGGCTGTTTGACAAGAGTCTTCAGTCAACACTTACCATTATTCCAAATTATTCACTAAATTCTATCTTAACATGGTGTCACTAAGCTTGCCATTCTTGAACACAGAAAACCCATGAGAAATCTACAAGGTTAACAAATACTCGACTCTGTGGAAAAAGATGTTTTTCTTTAATTCATAAATTAATTATAAACAAGTAGCACCTTCGTATGCTTATATAAACAGTTAAACTGACACTGTGTACTTTTAGCATACCAGTATATTGATTTAGGGACTACATCACTGCATACAAATGTCACGATTTTTTGACTGACCAGCATTCCACTGTGAAAGTTATGCAAAGTGTAAATCATGATTTGACTAAAACATGCACTTTTGATTTGACTTCAATTTAGTCTTAATAATGCCAGAATGTGCCAAATAACATTAGTTTGTCTGACCTCCAACTAACTACACCATATTCTGTTAAAACTAAATCAAACTCAGTGATTCTTAATGTTAAACATTGATTTCTGCTAAATGTTTTTTTTTTTTTTTTTTTGTGCCTTGGATTTCAATTATTGGTTTTGCCAATTCTCACCCTTTATATACACTTTTCAAATTTTGACTACAACTAAGCTGCACATTATGATTTTTCAAATAAAAGATGTAAGACTCAGCCAGTAAGGTAATTCATGGCATTTTTTAAACTAGAGGATCAGAGAGGCGATACCACCTCCAGATATTGTACCACCAGCTGGAGTAAGTGCATTTGTATGGAAACCAAAACAAGGGACACCACCACCAGTGTTGTGCTTGACAAGCTCTACAAAATGCCATAAACGAGTTCTCATAATATGCCGAAAGACGCAAAAAAAAAAAACAGCATAATTTTTGTAAAAATGGTCCCATCAAGCGGATTTTCGAAATTTTAATTTTTCATACTTAGGTTGGCTGATAGTATTTTGTTTTAACTTTGCACATATTAGTAGACCATCAGCATTTGTTTTAAGGAGAGGGCAGCTGATGGTTTTGTTGCTTGACCTGTAAAGGCCGAAGGTGGCCTAGCTGATCCCCCTTGATGAGTCTATTGATCAGTTTATTGGCCAGCATATTTTATTTGTGTGCAACCACACTGTTAGCCTCTCCCTTTTTTGCCATGGAATGATGAAAACGGGAATGATTTAACATTTCATTTGATATTTCAATGAATAACTTCACTTTTGCCAGAACAAAGGTGCCAGGGGTTGAAACAGAAATTTTGGGTCACTGGTCCTAAGGGACTAGTGACTTTGCTGTGTTACTAGTACCAGCTAATTTTTAGTGGTCCTCATGATGTGGTATGCATTTCAACAATTACAAATTACACTGTTTTTTCAAATGACTTTATTTATTCAAATAAAGTTAATTTTTCACACATCATAAGTTTTACCCACAGTTCTTCATTCTTTTTTAAAAGAATTAATTAACATTAAAATATCAGAAGTGAAAGTGACAGCGATAGTTTAAAAGCCTCACTAAAAACCCATCTTTTCATGATAAATGTTTTCAGCCTCCCTCTGACTTAATTTTAGAAGTGAATCTTAAAGATAGTCATTTTAGACTTTTTTACATTCTGAATCAGCGCTGGATTCTTGACTAAACGAACTAGTGCTTGGTACTTCAGAATATCTCGTTGCTTTGGCTTGCATATGTGCAAAAAATTCCACATCACGGTTAATGCAAGTACCCTAAAAATGGTGGCTAAGCTATCAAATGCAGAGCGCATGTAACTTTTTTGTGGGGTTTCTATTAATAACATCATCTAAGACCAATGAGAGCCGTTCTTTTGTATCGGTCGGACCAATAACGATCTCCAAAACTACATAGAATATCACCCCCTTACGCTTACGCACGGAATTTGCAGAACTAATGATTCCCGTGGTATTACTATGCGCACATGTGCAGTGATATCCAATATGGCGCGGCCCACGTTCTAAAGGAAAAACAAGTGAGAAAATATGTCTAATTCACAAGATTTACTGAAAATAAATGCGAAAATATTGATAGAAATGGTGAAGTAGCACCGGTGACCACTGTTTGGGATCAAAACTGACACTCGTCAGAAAGGACTAGTAACCTTTCACAATGGGTCGTCCCCGTGCTTTCACTATCTGGAATTTACGAGTGACGACACTTTTTTTCAACCCCTGAGGTGCTCAGGATATTATGTCATACTTCTCAGGTCATGTTTGTAATGGGTCACTAGCAGACGCAAGTACAGTTATGGTTAGGTTTACATTGCCTTGACATATGCGGCATGCTCCTTGTATCTTAGTGCAATAATTTATCATAATGGCTGTAGTTTTTTTTTATTGCTCAGCCCGCATTAAATATAAGTGGGAGACTTGTGACTAGCCTCTTTATGTTACATATAAGTTAAAATGCTATGTAAGTGGTGTTAAGACTCGCTTATGTATACATTTAGGACTTGCCTAGCCCCATGTGTTATTGAGCTGAAGCGACGAAACCAGTGCATACCCTCCGCTGCGGGTGAGTGGATGCCGTAGTTGAGATTGTACATTAAAATGGGAAGATCGTTGCATCCAACCTACGATGTTACATATATCACTTTTTTTTTTCAAACATCTTTATTCTCAAGAGGGTTAAATATTGATGAAGTATAAATAAAGGTGGCAATTCACCTAGGCATTATATGCTCACCTTTGAAATTTAATAACAAGGCAGCAAAGCTGTCAAATGTACAGACNTCCACTTATCGTGTTATCGGTAAAATGCACGGCGACAGCGACGACGGCGACGACAGCGACGACGGCGACGACAGACGCAGATGATGGCTATATGTACAGACACATCTGTGTCTGTACATAATAATAATAATAATAATAATAATAATAATAATAATATTCAAGGAAAAGACAGTGACGAGGACATGAGTGGCATTAGATGGGAGTGAGGGGCAGGGCATGGGGGAAAGGTAATTATGGGGGGGCAATAGGCCATCAGGAGAGAGTGGTAGACGCCAGAACAGAAATGGAAGATGATTCAGACATTTTTGATTAAGAAATCCGACACTATTTCGAAAATTTTGTCGTTTTGTCCAGATGTTAGTGTTTTATGGCCATGTAGGAAGAGGGATATCTTATCTAGTAGGGTTCTGAAATATGCATAAGTTACACCAAGTATATCTTCAACAGATTCGTAGAGATCACGATATTTTCTCTGTTTCAGTGGGCATTGAAAGAAAAAATGTCGGATGGTTTCCGGTTTCCCACATAATCAGTTGGCAGAAGCCATAGCTGTCCAGTTGTGGTCTTATAGTTGGGCTCTAAATAACAAATCGACTCATTTTGTATGTATGCATAGTAAGAGACAATTAGTGTCTGAAATACATATAATATTCTTACATAACTTTGCAAATGTGTTTATAACATTTTACTGACATATATTGCAATTATATAAGTAGATTTTGTCAACAATAAGCTGTGCATACGTTTGAAGGGTATTATAACTTATCATTTTAGGTCTTAGTTATGCGGACTAAATAAACTACTGAACCCTCAAGCTGACTTTGTCATTCCACCCCGAGACCATCCTTCAGCATGTTCACAGTAACATTGATCATTTCTTCAATTTTCAAGATAACAGGCCTATTGGTTTTCCTTGAAAACTATCCACCTACATACTTTTAGGTTAAGATAAAGTACGAGGCACTAAGCTTTAAAATAATGGAGATAATAAGGGGTACTGGAGGAGATCAGCATTGGTCAGAATTGTGTGGGAAGTGTGACATCAAGTGGTGTAAGACGCGAAGCTGAGTGGTCATTTTTAGCTGGAGGTGAACGGGAGAGAAGATGTGGACTCGGAGAAAAAAGCAGTTTTTCAAACAAGTTGGTAAGATAACATTTCTTCTTTACACATTTTGGGAAGAGAATACTTGATATGAAAATGTGACAAGGAACTTGAAGGTGCAAAATCGTGCTTAATTTCATGTCAGATGGACATATAAAGATCTAAAAATTCGTCAAAATATTTAAAAATAGATACATCTTTGCACAGCAGTAGTTGTGGATCAGTTGTCAGTTGTCAGTTACGAAATACTTCCTGGTTTTCACAAGGTCCTTCAAAGACCCTAAAACATCGTTATAATTGCCGCCAATACCATAAAACACCTAAAAATACTTAGATATGGACATATCAGATTATATAAATGCCAAAATTCCACATGACAAAGATTTCTAGCCTCCTGGGAATTCTTTTCCCTTTATGCTCTTTGTCGCGCTGGCGGTCGATGCAGCATGTATTTCAAAACAAATTGACTGCAAATTTAGCACGATTTTGCACCTTCAAGTTCCGTGACATGTTTTCATATCATGTGCCTATTGTTTCTACAAGTATTCTCCACCCAAAATGCATAAAGATGTTATCTTAACGTGTTGTTAGAATAACTGCTTTTTTCTCCAAGCCTACGTCTTCAGTCCCATTCATCTCCAGCTAAAAATGACCACTCAGCTTTATGTCTTACACCACTACAAGTCACTTCCGGCACAATTCTGACCAATGCTGATCTCCTCCGGTACCCTTTATTGGTGAGGCACAATGCTTACATGCTGATGATTCGGGATGATTTGGCTGTGCATTACACCATTAGTTGTTTGCACTGGTGTGTGTAACACATTCATGGATGACGCGACTTTGCACAAAATAAAGCAGCCTACTGGGTATTATCTTTTCATGGGAGAGGGCTGTGAGTCCCTTTTACGCCAGGTTTACTTAGAGAAAGAATTTAGGCCCACCACTGTGCTTAACAGTTACAGTTGCATATCCTGCATTCCCCTAGGTAATTTCACTATTGGAATTAAATTTATATGAATTGTAAATTAGTACTGTATTCAATTTACTTTTCCTTTTTTTTTTTTTTTTAATAAAACTTTTCTTTAGAACCTAAAAATGGCAGGGGAGGTGTTCATTTTTGAACATTTTCAACAGACCCGGGTGAAGGTTACACATCTGTGTCTGTACATAAAAATAATAAAATAAAACATAAACAAGTTTTATCTAAATTAACTTGAAACAATTCATGCAAGTAAAAAGCCTACCTGCAAAGATAATGTTTTTTCCTTTTCCTCTCTCGCAATATTGACAGATTTGGCAAGTTCCTCCTCCAAGCTACTTACTAGACCTTTTCATAAAAATAAAAACAAAAAGTAAAGGAACAAATTGCTAAGTAAACTATAAATAAGTAAATGCTTTCAGTGATTATGTACAACCATCAATCAGCATCAATGACAACAAAGTATATTAAGATGAATCAGATAAAAGGCGTATCATCTGCATAAAAGCATTCTATGACTTAGGAGGTACAATCACTAATAGAATAACTTGTATAGCATTTAGACTAGAGAAATGACAAACAATCCAAGTCAGTCCAAGACTATCTACATTTGCCTTTTTTAAAACAATAGAAAGCAAGTATAGGATATTAGAGACTTAGATCTCTTAGTATCCCCAAAACAGATCTGTCCTTGATATCCCATTCCATCCGAGACAGATTAGTGTCATGTGCACTTAATACATCAACCAAACAATGATTTACTGCTAACCACATTTAGAGGATTAACTAGACCTACCTTCTTTTACCCTGCATTTCTCTTGAAGTTCATTATTTGTTCTAAAAAGGACAGAGAAAGGAAGACAAGTTAAAAAGTTACTATTTTCAATGCATTTCAAAAGCACATTAAATATGATAATTTAAAATGTGTTGTATTTACACCTAGACTGAGTGATGCCTCTAACTGGTGGTACACAGTTCCCCATGGTCTTCTTTTTCATATGCACCTTCATCACATTGCTTGCAACATTACTTCACAGGCTTTACAGCAGAATCAACTGATATCTCTTCTTCAATACTGTTGGAAAGGTAATGCAGTTATACCTCCTCTAATTCACTTTGAACAATCAATATGTATCCTGGTTCTAGCTATGCTATTACTCAGGATTAATGGACTGTGCACAAGAGGACTGAAGGTTGGAAATGTCAGTATTTTCTAGCCTGGGCCTATGCATTTGATTACATCCCCTGTGTAATTATACTGAGAGGTAAAAATGACAATCAATTATATCAAACAATGATCTGGTATACCTTTGTTTGTGTATGGACAAATTTAGACAAATCTTGTCCAGCTCTCCTTTCCTACTCTCTATAAATCTTCTAATATAAATTCATAAACATGAAGCCCTTCAGATGTAGTTGTACGCCTGGGAATTTTTTTCTGAATTCTTCACATCCTTATCAAATTTGTACTTTTGCATTATCCAAATTTTGTCTTGCCATCTATGTTTAGGTTTTAATGAAACTTCAAACACGTAAAGACCTTAGCATGTGAAGCCCATGAAAAAAAGGCTGACACAACTTCTGTGCATGCATGAGATGGAGATTAGTCCAGCAAATGCCAATAGTTGTCAGTTTTTTAAAAACATTTTCGAACACATGATACCACAAAATATTTTCTCAACAAAAATATTTACATTTTTATCATATAATTTTGCCCAAATTTGCACAGAAGTTAAATTTCATCAACCCATGGGTGAAAACTGTAAAAACTGAAAATCCTGAAATATCTTTCTCAGAGAATTTAGATCATATTAAAAAAGGCATCAAAATGAACACTGAACATCAGGCATCATCCTAAAAATGTTCACCCATGTATAATAGCAGCAGGTTATTTCAGGTTCATGCAGCATCACGGCCTGCACCCAGGCATATCAAAAACAAACCGAAAAAAAAATATAGCAATAAAAAAGTTAATTTGATGCAAAGCAATCAGTCAAATTATCAAAACCATTATAAAGTCAAATGAACTCAACTCATTTAAAGTGCTTAAGTTAGCCTGTGTCATCATTACCATTTCATTTCAATAGTATTTCTAGATCATGGCAAAGCTAATTTCATTTCTCCTGAAAAATCTGACAATTCTGGAGACAAAAATCGATTGATTTCACAACACACAGGCAATCATTATGCTACCATAGATAGCCTGCTATAGAAGAAAAAAGTTAAGTGCAGGTGTTATTGATCTTTAATAGTCTGGCAGTTTTCAGTGATGTACCCAAAGGACTTGCCAACAGATTTTTTTTTCTTTTTCTCTTTTAAACTTGTATGTCTGCGTGTAAAGTGCAATCAAGCAGTGTCGATTTTCTGTCAACAGTAGGTCATTTGAAAATAACTAAAATAATTTATCATAATATTTGATTTTTTAACCTTTTTAATTCTGCAATGATGTTTTCCAAGGAGGTCTTTCTGGTGTGCATCTCTTCCAAAGTTTGAGAAAGTCCCTTTGCATCTTCTTTTGCAACTGTTAACTGCTTTTCTTTGTCTTCAAGCTGGAAAAAATGTAACTAGATGGTTTTGATTGATTGCCATCACATATCCCTGCTCTTTCACACTTTTTAAAGTGTATAAGTAGCTCACCCTATGACAATGCCTGGGTCCTGTATGTAAAATTATTGCAAATTATCTTCATAATAACTGAATAAAAAGTATCAGTGAAAAAATGCAAAATG
>NW_019773513.1:1390031-1412048 GCF_001039355.2 Lingula anatina
CAGATCGCATTTCGGAGTATCAGTCAAAACACCGACAGGATGAGCCCACGCTCGGCTGTCACCTTGATTGGATAGTAAACGATTGTCGTAAAATCGCTATATGATTTTAAAACCGGGTGCATAAATTTGAAAGCCACCTAGAACAACCTTAGACTGTACTCTCATCTAGAGTACTCTATTTTATTGTCTCTATGGGGGTATATGGGCACTTTATGACATTCGGTTTGAATGTTTAACACCTTTGATAGGGCTTTTTTGCATTGTATTAGATTAATGTGGCAGTCTAAGGTTGTTCTAGGTGGTTTTCAAATTTATGCACCCAGTTTTAAAATCATATAGCGATTTTACGACAATCGTTTACTATCCAATCAAGGTGACAACCGAGCGTGGGTTCATCCTGTCGGTGTTGTGACTGATACTCCGAAATGCGATCTGACACACACCTTGAAAACGGGTAATGTGGTCAGATATACCGGTTAATTCAGGATCCTTAGGTGCCGAGTCTGGTAGTTGGGTAGGCCTGCATGTGATGATAAGTCTGCTAAAACCTAAAAAGTGAACTTCCTCATCATAATGGTCTCGGAGAAGTTAGCAGAAATTACAATGTGAAAAGAATTCAGAATCAACCACTTCCCAGGAACAGCCCAACCCCCAGTTGCACTAAAATTCATAAGTGCTCATGCACATCCCTGATAATAGGTCTATCAGTTCCCAAAGTTTCAACTTCCTCACTCTAATGGTCTAGGAGGAGTTAGGAGAAATTACAATGTGAAAAGAATTAAGAATAACATAATATGTCACACAGATTTACACACAACTCTTTAAAGATATCATAAGCATGACAAAAATAGTTTTTATCCATCAGCAGTACGTATTTTTAATGAACAAAATGTATTTTAATAATTCCATTTTATTACATTTTATCGACAGATCATACTATTTTCATTTTATACTTGTATAAATATGACAATCAATTATTATTATTATTATTATTATGTACCTGCTTTTCAATATTTTCTCTGTTAGATTTCTCCACTTCATATCTTTCCCTTAACTCTGTGAGCTCTTCAACTGAGAGATTTAGACTGATGGAATCATCCTGCATCTGCTTTAATGCTTCCTTGTGTTTCCTTTTTATCTCTATATTTTTATCTGGAAATAAAAAATGAAGAAAAAAAAAGACAATTAAAACAGTTGTGGAATAAAGTCAAACCAACATTATATAATTAAGCAATTACTCCTTACCACCAATTTACTTTTTTTTTACTATGACATAAATGTTCATGCTTACCTTTTAACCTTTTTAAAGCACCTGCAAGTTTTGTGACCCTGTAATATAGGGCAAAAATAAGGCACATTTAAAGAATATTTACTGCATGTTTGTAATTTCCATTGTAATAGCCAATGGAATAACTTCCTTTTATAATGTAATAAATGTTTGAAATTTGTACTTTAATAGGGGACACATTATTCCAGTTTGTAACTAAAAATAAAATTATGGATAAATCATATATACCTTTAAAAGACAATTTTTTTTCTCCACAAAGTACTTTGTAAGAAAGCCTTCTAATATCTGTTGACATGTTTTTACTATTCATAAAATTAAGATCACATCAACTGCATGACTAAAATTGTACCTCAGATCAGAGGTTCGCTTGGTTTTGGCAAGTTCAACAATTACTTTAGAAAAATCTTCTGTCTCTTGTAGCAACTGCTGTCTTGTAATTTCTGTGACATTCAAATGCTCATCTTCAGTTTTCTGAGCCCCCTGGGGTTTTGACAACAAATCCAACTGTTCTAACACAAGATCTTTATTGTGTCTACACTCTTCAACCTAGAAGACAGAAATCTATTTATAATTAGCAACTCTAATGAAAATTCATTTTCTTACAGGGGTTAGAGTAAGGCCCCCTGTTATTAACAAGAAACCACTGAATTTACCTTTAGTCCAAGATTTTTTGTTTCAAATAAGTATAGTTGCTTTAAACACACTGCAGCAAATTGTGGAAACCAACCAAATCCTAAGCATCAACACACACAATTAATTAGATTTAAGTACAAGAAAGGAAAGGCTAAATGTCAGTCACAACAGGAAATATCTATCCAGATACTAAGGGCATCCCTCATTCAACTATTGAAATACGGTAATGTGCTATGCTTCTTTCTATACAGTAGAAAATAATCAAATTTGGGAAAAGATTGTTTTGGTCGAAATTCACGAAATGGAAGTGCTCAGAATTTCCAAATGTTCAAATTTCATGGAATTCTGTCAATTTTATCTGGAAGTTGTCTGTTCGTCACCAGGCCTTATGTTACTTTCTCCCAATGATCTATTTAGAGTTACCATAATGTATGATAGGTGAGTGTCGGTAATTGCAACCCAAGGGATACACGTACTGTCACCCGATCACTATGTACAGCCTAAGGTAGTGTTGGCTATAGGGACACAAAACAGCATCATTATCAGTAGTATTGTTTTTCAAAAGCGAACCTGACAGCCAGAAACTAGTGCCGTTTTTCGAAAATGATCCTGGCGCTCAGAACGGGAGTGGACGGAGGGAGAGACGGCCGGTACGTGATTAGTGTCTACCATGGCCAGTTAGCCTTCATTGTGGAAGCCGGGCCTAGTGTTACCGTTGCTCCTTTCCATCCACTGAAACCGAGACGACAGCCGATCGGTGTCTATGGTGCACGTACAGGTAGCTTTCATCGGCAATTAGCGTCTTCTAAAGCCAGGTTCGTTGCCTTTACCATTGAAGTTGGGCGGAGCTTTACATGCAAGTGTGTCATCATCTCGCTGTGCGCGGGTTGGTGTCTGCGACGCATACATAGCCTAAACTGCAGAAGCTGGCCTCGGTATTATGGCCTATCTGCCTTCCAGGGAGGCCACTACGACCGCAGATCGGTATGTGCGGCACACAGGTAGCCTTCACCATGGCAGCTGAACTGTGTGTTACGGTCTCTCTCCGCTGTGTGCTGCGACCAAGATGACCGTTGATTGTTGTCTACAATCAAATATACCGGGGGGAGGGTTGGGCCCCTGGGTGCAGGGCTCGATATTCACGGTTGCGTGGTTCTATTTGCAACCACTTTTTTCGCTCAGGCAATCTTGACCAGCAGCTGTCCGACAACGCACCTGATTTCCTGGCACATAGTTGTGCAAATGTACACATTCGAAAAGTGTGTACGTTTTGTCATTTAAATCATCTTCAAACAAACACGCGAGTGAGGAACGAAACCGAAAAGGCAGTTTTCATATTCGTTAGCAATCCGAGCGATGCAGAAAGGCCATTTTCATATTCGTTCAAGGGACTGGAAGATCGTCAATGGGAAATCATGAGTGATCTGAGCGCGACGATAAGGCAATTTCTATACTGGTTCAAGGGACTTCGTTACTATATTTGTCAGCAGGAGATAGTCAGCGATCCGAGCAAGCCTAGAAGCTTGGGCATTTTGTCCATGCTAGAAGGCAATTTTCATATAGTCAGCAGAAAATGGTTAGCTATAGGGACGTAACCAGGCATACGCTCAGATGCACTGTGCGTACAATTTTTGGGGCCAACCATTATATTATTCTCTATAAATTTAGTGTATTTTTCAAGGTATATAATCGAAAATCCCCTTCAGTTGTAAATTATTGTCACCTGAATGTACAAATCCTCTATATAATTTATATATGCACCATTGTTCTGACACCCCTTCTTTCACAGAACTGAGGTTAACAATATTATACATCAGAAATCCTATCTTAATCGTCCATCTAGCTGGAATTTCCTTTACCTTAATTGGAGGGTTAAGTGCCCTTCAGCTCTCAGGTAGCCTATCTTTGTCTTGAGTGTATCAAACGCACTCTTTCTGGCGACATTTATCTCAGGTAAAAATCTACCTGTGCATCATTTTCAAAGAGCAGCTCCAGCAGACCTGGGGGCACTAGATAAAATCTGAACATCGGGCTAAACAAGGAGCCAGAGAAACAAAGGAAGGCTGATCTTTCCTGCAAAGCTTCAAATAATTTTGACTTGATCCAGCTTAAGCCTCCAAACTAACAGGGTGGTGGCACAGGCAATTTTTACGATCACAAACAAATAATTAAACTTAGATATATCAGAACTTTATCCTGTAATATAATTGGTTGATATTGGGAGCCATGCACCCGCGTGTAAGCTGGGTGATACCATATATAAGTTCAACTGACAGAAGCAGACCATGGATATCACAAAGCGGATAGCAAGAAGGCGTAATGATAATAATAATAATACAACGATTACAAATTTTTTTGAAAAATGACGTCTTGGCTTGTCGGGCCGGCCGTGGATGTTGTACAAAATTTTCTTAGACTAATTTGACATACCCAGCTTTTATGATGCATCACAGTTGAATGGTACTACTTTGTAGTGCACGCTGTTTTTCAGTCTCGACGAAACTACTTCCTAAACCTTACAAAACACAATAAAATGTTTCCATTAACTTTAAAATACATATTCCAGCAGTGACAAGAGTGACCTTCATGTGGTACAAAACACATGTAGGCCCTAACAAACTCTTAGCAAATTTGCCGCCAAATTATGAAAGGGGACACCTTCTGTACCTTCATACATGTGGCACCAGACAAAGCTGATAGACAAAAAGGCAATTTTCATATCATCAGCGGGAGATCGTTTGCAATCTGAGCGAAACAAGAAAGCAATTCTCATATTCGTTCAATGACTTTAGTTTGCGAAGATTGTCAGCCGGAGATCATTCTCAATCTAAACAAGACAAGAAGGCAATTTTCATATTCATTTAAGGGAGTTCGTTCCCGAAAGAACGTCAGTGGAAGATCGTAATCGATTGTTTTTAACCATCTCTCCCCAATGAAATTTATTATTTTTTAAAATAATTTTTCATTGATCTCAGCGAGACAAGAAAGCAATAATGGTAATCTTTATTGCAGCTCTTAATTGCTTCTTTTGTTCTGTTACTGAAGGCCCTACTGTAGACAATGCTATTGTGCACCACAGAAAAACTACCGATCGCTATCTCAAACCGAGTACTCCGGTAAAGAAATGACAGTGCAACTCTTAATTGATTATCCTGTTATCTTTGTGAATGGTTATGACGATGTTGTTTAGTGTCTCAAGCTAACCGTACCGATCGCTATATTGCACCTTGGGCCACACATGTAGTAGTCAGGTAAAGGTACTTGAGGGCAACCTTGCCGATTGTTAGAGCTTTATGAGCATGAAAATAGCCCCATGGCTGATTTTAAGATGTACGAAATTCATGAAAATAAAGATCATGCAAAATTGCTTACTGGTAGAAATTCATGGTCCATAAAAAACTACAGATTGCCAATTTTAAGATCATTCGAAATTTATGAGCCATTCGAAATTCATGGCACATTACCGTACTTACCATTACCAATAAAAACCATCAATTAGAAATGTCTTCTAAATCTTTATAATACAGACAAGTTTTCTTATAACAGTTTTCTTTAACCTTAGGGGTAAGCTTTTCACTCCATCTACTAGTTTTTTGAACTTATATTTAAAAAGTATTTTAGATAAGCTTACTGGGTATTTTGTAACATAACTGAAGCAGAGAAAGATGCTGTCTGTAAAATCATTACCACTATTTTGAGCTGTTCTACATAGTAAAAAATACTCATCACATTACTGTTTGATAATTACATTAATTTGGTCAAAATATTTTAGATAAACATCTCACCAAATCTACAGATTTCATATCATTGAATAGATCACATGGCTTCAGATTGTCAAACACAGTTTCTCCTTCGTCATCTCCAATATCTGAACTAAAGACATCATCAATCAGAGCCTTTTCACAAAATGGAGATGGAAGGTCTTTCTCACTTTGAATCTACAAAATAATTGAAGAGAGATCACAACAGTTAATACAAACAATTAAACTAAAAGTTCTTATTTCATATCTGTTAGCCCAAACCTTAGTATAGAAAGTGCATTCTCATTTCGCAGATACAAAGATAACAAAAATATCAGAAAGTGACCATAAACACTAGGGCACAGACAGACACGTCTTTTTCCTTGCTTCTACCTTTAAATTACAATAGAGAACAAGCTGCAAAGAACAACAGCTCATTAAAAAATTCCAAATGTATACAGTGTCAATACCCTGGATAGTTACTTTGCCCAAATAAATCAAGCAAGAAACTAAATGAACAAATTTTTTTCACTCACCAGGTTTTTTAATTCAAAGTGTATTGAGGGTAATTTAGATGAGAAAGGAGTACTACTGGCACTGGGAAACAGACTCCTGGTAATCAATTCCTTCTCATTCTCACTGACAATGGAGGATTCATCACCAACAAGTTCATCACACTGCATATGCATACTAAAATAAGATAACGATAAGATAAGAAAGTAACATTATAATGAGTAAAATGACCTCCCCCCCCCCAAAAAAAAATAATTTATATATTATTCTGTAAAATGCACAACCTTATGTCACAGCATTAGTTCTAATTTTGAGAAATAATAGACGACCATGTTATGCCAAACCTTAAAGTACAGTTAGAGTTAGATTAATGTATAGGAGCAGGTTCTATGTAAAACTCTGATCAGATTTGTGTTTTGGGAGATTGTTTATTATTATCTTAATCAGTCTGGGTCACAAATGTTCTGCTAAGACAACTAGAATAAAAAATTAGAAAACGTAAACTATTTATCATGATTTCGGAGCACAGCCGGAAGTATTTCCGGCTCAAAGTCATGAGCTGGATTTTCCCACGCTCACAACCAATCACAGCAGGGTTCAATCATAACAGAGGCGACGATACTGATGTCACGATGCAGGGCGAGCTTGTCAGAAAAGTAAGTGCCGTGTTTTTTGGCATATATTTGACATAAATGTAATTTTAAATCACAATAACTTTTGAGAATGCATGTATCGCGTATTTTGGTCGGGTTTTCTTTGCAAACGGCAAAGTTAATGGAAAGGAACTCCATTGTGTTGATTGATTCCTCGAAGATTCTTCGCACTTGAAAATATCTTCAGGCCTAAATTGCGGGTTCTGAAGCCGCACTGTGAGATGGTAGCTGAGTATTTAAGATGAGTCGTCTTAAATAAATTAATGGAACTTAAAAACGATTTTAGGTAGCTTCATTTTCTGAACAGCTTTGGATAGGAGATATTTTGGCCATTATGGGAAAACTGGTGAGGTTTCCAGGAAAATTCATTTTCTTGCTATTTGAAGAGTCTAACTGAGACTGCCTTTAATGTCTTTTGTGTCTTTCATATCTTGGAATTCAAAGATTCATACATCAAGACAACAATTTAATAAAACAGCTGACAGACCAAGGACTTGCAAATATAGCACATTTAATTTAAAAAATATTAACCAACAATCATCTATTTACTGAATACAGTAATACTGTAATCTTAATTGCCTTAACTGACATTACTGACGTTTAACACACACTGATGCGATGCACTCCTTTTTTTTCAAAAATAACAATGTAGGTGATAGTTTGAATTAAACTTGGTGGCAAGGTCTGTGCTACTAATTTTTTACTCCACAATTACCACAGTAATCATTGAAAACCAAACAAAACAAGGCAACAAAACTGTCAAATATACAGACAAAAAGCAGAAAAAAATTTTTATTCATAGTAAAATAGTATTTGATTTAGATTGTTATTATTCATAACTACTTCTCTTATGTTGCTTAAATGTAAACTTCAAAAATTATAAATTAAGAGCAGTATAATTAGTAAATTACCTTGATGTACTTCATAAATTATGCAATTTGATTTTTGTATATGTCCTTTGTGGTCGTACAAGTATGTCTGATACAGCCAAACTGTACATCTGTTACATCAAAGTGTTCTAGCTCTGTCATTTCAATCATTCTCCTAACCTGACCTGACATTTTTTGTTCAATATATATATATATATATATCATTTATTTAGATTTTAGTAAGGCGTTCGACGTCGTGCCTCATCGACTTTTGGTTCATAAATTGCGTAGTTTTGGGATAAATGGTAGATTATTAAACTGGTTTAGCGGATATCTAACCGGAAGACAGCAAAGAGTATGCTTAAATGGTGAAATCTCATATACTAGTGATGTAACATCTGGAGTTCCACAAGGATCAATCTTGGGGCCACTGATGTTTTTACTCTATGTCAATGACTTACCTGAGGTTGTTGACCGGTTCACAACTATGTCTCTTTTTGCTGATGACTCAAAAATGCATAGATTAATTAGTTCTTTGGCTGATTGTTTGGCCCTCCAGGAGGATCTTGAGAGGGTAGTAGAGTGGTGTAATAGGTGGGGAATGAAATTGAATGCAAAAAAATGTATGCTGTTAAGTGTCACGCGGAAGGTCAATCCAACTGTATTTTATTATAACATCTTTGGACATGTATTGATAAAGGTACATGACGTAAGGGATTTAGGAGTTACCGTTAGCAGTGAGTTGACTTTTAATTCACATATAAATAACATTGTTAAGAGTGCAAATCAGACATGGGCAACTATTAGGCGAGTGTTTGATAGAAATAGGAACCCAAGGTTAATGCAGCCTCTTTTTGATTCGTTAGTACGTTCAAAGCTTGAGTTTAATTCTGTATCTTGGGATCACATTACAAAAGAAAATTTAATAAAACTAGAAAGGGTGCAGCGAACTGCCACAAGACATATTCTGGGTAACCAAATGAATTATAAAGACAGACTGGTTGCTTTAAACTTGCTGCCTTTAGCTTATAGAAGAGAAATTTTAGACGTTACCTTCCTGCATAGTTGTTTTATTGGCAGGGCTGTCCTTGATCATACGAAGTATTTGTACTTTAGAGTAAGAAGGGGAGATCATTTTATCATCCACAGTGCCAACTTCTGTAGAACCGAAACGTTTTGCCGGTCTTTTTTCAATCGCGTTGTTCCCATCTGGAACGCCCTTCCCATTTGCACACGTTCAGGGGTTGGCAGATCAATGTTTAGACGATCCGTCAGAGAGCACTATGGTACTCTTCTGGTGGAGCGCTTTGACCCCGAGAACGTTTGCACTTGGGTGGGTCGTTGCAGATGTACACATTGTCCTTTTTTAGTTGTACACATTGTCGTTTTTAGTACTAAAGTAGAGTTTTTATTTTTTATCATTTGTATATCATTGGGGGGTGTCCATTCATGGGTCATTGACCCTTTAGGCAAACCCTTTTGGGTACAATCTTATTTTTGTATTATTTTAAGTGACGTCGTACTATTAGTTGTAAGTTGTTTTATTATGCTCTTTTAAAATTCTTGTATATAATCTTGTACCCAATAAAGTCATTCAAATCAAATCAAATCAAATAAAAAAATATATATATATATATATATATATTACGGTAATGTGCCATGAATTTCAAACAGTAGAAAATAATTAAATTTGGGAAAAGTTTGTTTTGGCCGAAATTCATGAAATGGAGGTGCTCAGAACTTCCAAACGTTCGAATTTCATGGAATTCTGTCAATTTTGACCGGAAGTTGTCCTGACGATCTATTTAGAGTTACCATAATGTAAGATGGGTGAGTGTCGGTAATTGTGACCAAAGGGATACACGTACTTTCACCCAATCACTGTGTACGGCCCAAGGTGCTAGATAACGAGCGGTACTGTTGGCTAGGGATGCAAAGCAGCATCGTTATCAGTAGTGTTGTTTTTCAAAAGCGATTGTGGCAGCCAGAAACTAGTGTCGTTTTTCGAAAACGATCCTGGCGCTCAGACAGGAGTGGACGGAGGGAGAGACGGCAGCCGATTAGCATCTACCACGGCCAGATAATCTTTACTGTGGAAGCTTAGTGTTACCGTGCGCTGAAACCGACATGACAGCCGATCGGTGTCTATGTCGCACGTACAAGTAGCCTTTATCTGCGATTACCGTTGAAGTCGGGCGGAGCTTTACGCGCAAGTGCGTCCTCATCTCGCCATGCACGGGTCGGTGTATCCTTCACCACAGCAGCCGAACTGTGTATTACGGTCTCTCTCCCCCGTGCGTTACAACCAAGATGACCGCTGATTGTTGTCTGCGATCAAATATACTAGGTTGGGGGGGGGGGTGTGCAGGGCTCGATGACCACTTTTTTCGCTCAGGCAACCCAATCTTGACCAGCAGCTTTTCAACAACGCAATAATTTCCTGGCACATAGTTGTGCCAATGTACACATTTAAAAATGGTGTACATTTTGTAATTTAAACCATCTTCAAACAAACACGCGAGTGATCGGTAATCTAGACTAAACCGAAAAGGCAGTTTTCATATTTATTAGCAATTCGAGCGAGACAGAAAGGCCTTTTTGCATATTCGTTCAAGGGACTGGAAGATCGTCAATGGGAAATCATGAGTGATCTGAGCGCGACGATAAGGCAATTTCCACACTAGTTCAAGGGCCTTTGTTACTGTAGTCAGCAATGGATCGTCAGCGATCCAAGCAAGCCTAGAAGCTTGGACTTTTTGTCCATGTTAGAAGGCAGTTTTCATATAGTCAGTGGGAAATGGTTTGCGACAGGAGCGTACGCACAGATTCATTGTGCGTACAATTTTTTGGCCAACCATGATATTATTCTCTATAAATTTAGTGTATTTTTCAAGGAATATTATCGAAAATCCCCTTCGATTGTAAGTTAAAGGTAATGTACAAATCCTCTGTATAATTTATATATGCACCATTGTTCTGACACCCCTTCTCGTTTGCTTTCACAGAACTGAGGTAAACAATACTAGTTACCATCAGAAGTCCGATCTTAATCGTCCATCTAGCTGGAACTTTTACCTCTTAATTAGATGGTAAAATGCCCTTTAGTTCACATGTAGTCTTTGTCTTGAGTGTATCAAACGCACTCTCGCTGGCGATATTTATTTCAGGTAAAAATCTACCTGTGCATTATTTTCAAAGGGCTGCTCCAGCAGACCTGGGGGCACTGGATATATCTGATCATCGAGCTATACAAGGAGCCAGAGAAACAAAGAAAGATAGATTTTTCCTGCAAAGCTTCAAAGAATTTTGCACGGACTTGATCCAGCTTAACCCTCCAAACTAACGGGGTGGCATGGGCATTTTTTACAAAATGCACAAACAATTAAACTTAGATATATTAGAACTTTATCCTTTAATATAATTGGTTGATTTTGGGAGCCATGCACCCGCTTGTAAGGTGGGTGATGTCATATGTAAGTTCAACCTAGAGAAGCCGACCATGAAGTGGATATCACGAAGTGGATAGCAAGAAGGCCCCATATTAGTACAACGATCCTAGCGTTCTGTTTTTCAGATTATTTTTTGAAAACTCAGGATAAGTACAGCAAACCACATTGAACAGCAGTACAGCACTGTTATTCAGAATTAACTTGATACAAGCAGGCACAATCTATATAAGTGCCCAAAGTTTGTGTCAGTAAGCCCCTATAGTTAAATAAATATACCGTTATGAGCAAGTCTTTTCCCAGCGAACTGTCCAGCCGTCATTTGGACGGCCGCTTACATCACCGGACGGCCTATATTTTCAAAGACGGCTAGACGGCTTACGACTTTTTTTTTTTTGAAAAAATGACGTCTTGGCTTGTCGGGGCAGCCGTGGACGTTGTAAGAAATTTTCTTAAGAGTAATTTGATGTACCCAGCTTTTATGATGCGTCACAGATGAATGGTACTACTTTGTAGTGTACGCTGATATTCAGTCAAGACAAAACTACTTCCTAAAGCTTACAAAATGCAAAAAAAAATGTTTCTATTTACTTTAAGATACACATTCAACGCCGTATGCAGCAGTGACAAAAGTGACCTTCATGTGGTACACTCTAAGCAAACTAACAGCCAATTTGTGAAAGGGGACACATTCCGGTCCTTCATATGTACAGCAACTGACAAAGCTGATTGACAAAAAGGCAATTTCAAATTTTCAGCGAGAGATCGTTCACAATCCGAGAGAGACAAGGAGGCAATTTTCATATTTGTTAAAAAGACTTCGTTAGCCAAAGGGCAAGACCAGAACACAATTTTCGTATCCTCAGCGGGAGATTGTTCACAATCCGAGCAAAACAAGAAAGCTCATATTCGTTCAATGACTTTTGTTTGCAGAAGATTGTTCTCGATCTAAGCGAGACAAGAAGGCAATTTTCATATTCATTCAAAGGAGTTTGTTCGAGAAAGAGCGTTAGCGAAAGATCGTTATCGATTGTTTTTAACCCTTCCTCCCCATTGAAATTTACTATTTTTTAAAAATATTTTTTCATTTTATTTGTACATTTCAAGGGACTTCATAAGCGGAAGATCGTCAGTGGGAGATCGTGAACGATCTGAGCGAGACAAGAAAGCAATAATGATAATCTTTATTGCAGCTCTTAATATTGCTTCTTTTGTTCTGTTACTGAAGCCTCTACTGTTAACAATGCTACTGTGTGCCTCAGCAAAACTACCAATCGCTATCTCACACTAAGTACTGCGGTAAAGAAACAACAGCCCAACAGTAATTGATTCTACTGTTATCTGAATGAATGGTGATGACGATGTTGTTTAGCTTCCTAAGCTAACAGTACCAATCATTATCTTGCACCTTGGGCCGCACACGTAGCACTCAGGAAAAGGTACCCTGGGGCAATATTGCTGACTGTTAGATCTTTATGAGCGCGAAGATAGCCCGATGGCCAATTTTAAGGTGTACAAAATTTACGAAATCAAGATCACGCAAAATTGCTTACTGGCCGAAATTCATGGTCCATAAAAAAACTCCAGACAGCCGATTTTAAGAGCAGTACGAAATTCATGGCACATTACTGTATTTTTTTTTTTTTTCAAAATTTTTGGATTGCAAAGCTCACAGAGTTATTGAGATGAATAAAGCAAGTTGAAAAATCTCATTTGTACACATACATTTGTTACAGGGGTGTTTTCAGTATGTTACACAGCCATGCAAAGGAGTTGAATAATATTGTTTTATACAGTGATGCATCCAGGATTTCCAAAATATGGGGCATATGCCCCCCTAATCTGGCAAAAAGGGGGTCATGAGAAGTTGAGAAGGGGGGCATTACAAAAATGGCCATTTTGTTTATGTTTAAGCCATTAATTCTTAAGCACTCATAAGCTTGCAAATGAAGAGCAAGCTTCTGAGTTATTAAGAGTTAATTGGCTTAGAACATGGCATTGTATCAAACCAACTATTATTCAAATGATTATATTTAGGTCCACATTTCTCTAAAAAAGGAAAGAGCTGGAAATCAAGATATGCATTTGAATAAACATATGGTTAAATAAAGTTTAATATGAAAACTTACTTTCACTGTCTGTATCCTGATTGTTGTTTTGTGCATGGTGAAGCTGTGATAGGGATTTCACAAAATTCAGAAGCCATTTTGATGGTTTAATGTGCAATGTCACCTCAGTTATTTTAGTACTTGTATGTTGATAAGCAAAGTTTGTCAAACACATGAAATACACAGCTTTAAAAGCTTTTATAAGCACGTCCAAATCTTTCTTACACAAAGTGTTCATATTATTGCGCTGGCACAAGTCCTAGATGGCCTGTTTGTGGCCCGGCAATTCGCAATGCCGATCCAATGTAGAGGTTCTGTAGTTTGTATTTCCTTGCGCAAATAATTGGATTTTCCAGTTTCTACATTTAATACCAGCCATGGACGATTGGTTTTCCATGAATATTTTCGCTTTTTTCTCTGATCTGTCCGCATCAGGCTTCGACCCGCTTTCCTTCGACGGTTTTTCTTTCTGTGGTTCCTGTGCAGTTTCCACATTCTCCGAACCTTCGTTCAGCGAGACAGTCTCGGGAACCTGCGAAGTGTCCTTTTCCAAGTCTGTCGGTTCTTCCGACTCGACAGACTCCGGCTTATCAACGGTTTTCTTTGAGAAGAAATCGAGAATCGTTTTTTTGGCAGCCATTGTTTTTTAACACGTGATACAGAGGTCGCTGTGATGACCGCGATTAGGTAATAATTAACCAATCAATTAAATCAGATAAGCGCTATAAATAGCTATCTATGACGTATTGGAAAAACCATTACCTCAAACTCCCTCTCGCTGCAGGAGTATTTCCCCTTAGATCGGCGATACCGAGATCGCTATAGAAACTTTTAAGCGTGCATTTATTTGCTGAATATGCGCTCATTAGTTCAAATCTGCTGCATTTTTCGCGTACTGTTTCTCAAAATTGGGGGCATTCATTGGGAAAAGGGGGCAATGCCCCAATGCCGCACACTGGATGCATCACTGTTTATATGGTTATATAACCACCTAAGACCCACATATAGGCCACAAGAAATTGGCCCCAAATGTACATGATTTTGTGCAGTGCACTGCCAAAGTGTGCAAAATGTACATCCGTAATGCTGGAATTGCCCAGCATATTATCAGTTATTGAAATTTTACAACATTAAACGTTTCCAATTTCTGCAGAATGGTCATCCTTACAGCATGATCTGATGAAAGAAAGTTGGAAATACCTTATTAATTGTATATCAAAAATTGAGGCAGACCACTCTGTATTTTGAAAATGCCAGAACAAAAAAAAATTTCACAAAAAACTGAATAAATTCAAGAAAAAATAATAATCCAATCAAGCTGGTCTTCCAATTTGAGCTGTGCGTCAATCCTAAGAATCATTCTTGTAAGTTATAAAATAATTAATAGCACAGTTTTCATTTCATAATGTTTGTAGTGACATTGCACAATGTAGGTTTTTTGTCACCAATCAGTTTAGTTTTAGAATTAAACCTGTACTTTATTTCAATATTTCTTTCCTTTAAGTTTGAAATTGATTAGTGACATGGTTTTCATTCAAAGGTCAACATGTTTGCAGTGCCCAAATTTTCATCAAATTTGATGCAATATTGCATAATATGTACTTAACAGCATAATTTTTAATTATAAATAAAATGATCATGGATATTCAGAAAATGCAACTAACAAAGGTTTTCAAGCCCATAAAAGTTCAAAATCATACTTGAAAATGGCAATATGTGAAAAATTTACATTTTGCTAAAAACAGTATAACCTCAGATAAAGAAATCAATCACAGTGGTTTTCAGTCTCAAGCTGTACTTAAGTCCTAGGTTTCTTTGTTGAAATTTGAGAATAATAAGAGACATGGAATTACTTAAATTGTCACTATGGCGACAGTTTCCAAAATAGGCTTTTCTTAAAGTTTGATGCAACATTCTGTAATGATTAACAGCATAATCAATACCAATTTTTAATCATGCACTGCAGATATTTGGAAAATGTGACTAGCAAAGGTCTTAAGGCCCATGGAAGTCCAAAGTCACAAAGTTGAAAATGCCAATATCTGAAAAATGTATATTTGACCAAAAAAAAAGCATAATTTCACCAAAAAATATCCGATCAGGCTGGGTTTGATCCCGACCTGTATTGGTCAGGCCTGTGAATTTGAAGACAATTGGCCTATTGGTTTTATTGAAATGTGTTGTCTGTATTGCATATATACTGAAAGAAAAAGAAAAAAAGCATTACTTCTGGAAGAATGGTCCGATCGATCTGATCTTCAAACTCAACCTGTATTTTATCAATATTGATCACTCCTATACGATTTGAAGCTGATTGGCCATTTGTTTTCCTTGCTATCAGTATTGCATATAAGCTGAAAAAAAAAAAAAACAGCATAACTTATGAAGAAATGGCCTGATCAGGCTGATTTTCGAAATTGGCCCTGTATTTTATGAATATTCATCAGTTCCGTAAGTTTAAAGACAAAAAGTAAAATGCTTTTCCACTTATCATGTTATGACTGAAAGTGAACAGCGACAGCAATGACAGATGCAGGGGATGACTGAATGTACAGACACATCTGCATCTGTACATAAAAATGAGAATCAACCAACCTCCAGGGAGAGTCCAACCCCAAGGTACACAAAAAAATTCAAGTAGTCATGCACATCCATGATTATAATTCTATCAATGATGAAATTGCATCACTCTGTTGGTATAGGAGGAGATAACAAATATTATAGTGTAAAAAGAATTAAGAATCAATAACCCCGCAAGGATCACCCTAACCCCGTCATACTAAAAACCAAATCAGTTCATTTTCGGTCCATCTTCTGTCTCTACAAAATAAATTTGAAACAAAAATCTTTAAATCAAAAAAATTGTTTTTACAAGTAAAATTAGTGAAAATCACATCCATACCTGTGCTGTGTCTGTATCAACTGAAGTTCTAGTTCATTCTTTTCTTGTCTTAGACCCTAGGAGAAAAAAAAACATTGTTCAAAAAGGAATTTTCCAAATAAAGACATCTGCATGTAACATACTTGGGCAAAGCTAAAATAATTTTTATAAAACATTCCTTTTTAATAAGAGACTCAAGGTCTTAACTATACTCACATTTTTAAGATATGTATAAGATATCGGTTAAAGTTTTGATCTTGAATTTTTCTTTAATATGATAACAATATCTTACCTCAGATATTCTCTTCCACTGATCTAGAGTTGCTTTCATTTCTTCAGTTTCCTTACATCGCTGAAAGATAGAAGAATGATAGAATAATTTTTTACAACGAGCTTTTCCCTTTATAAGTTACTTTTAATCTTTTATCTGTATTACCCTTAAAACTCAAACTATTAAAATGACCAACATTTATGGATGTTCATGCATGACTATATTTCAAGGCCATCTTTCAGGATTTAACAAAGAAAATATTTTAAACTAGAGAATCAGAGAGGTGATACCGCCTCCATGTATTGTACCCCCATTTACATACACTTTACACATTTTTGACTACACAAAAGGTGAACATTATGATTTTCCAGATAAATTGTAAGACTCAGTCAGTAAGGTAATTCATAGCATTTTTCAAACTAGAGGATCAGCTGGAGAAAGCGCATTTGTATGGAAACCAAAACAAAAAATATCAATATTATATATAATATTATCATAATATAAGGTGAGCTGATATAATACTACTTTCTGGGTAGGCAGAGTTTTCAGTTTCGGCAACTAAAGGCTGCTTCTCCCGTGATAATGCACTGATTGACCCCAAACTCATGAAGATCAAAGATTACCCTAAGTGTAACATATGCTTGTAATATTATAGATTAGGTGTGTGTAGTTTCTGAAAATTGACAGAAAGAAATTTTTTGGCAAAAAATTCCCGTTTTTAGAAAATTTTGGCCTGTTTGACCTTGAAATCAAGGCCAATGATCATATCCAAGAACATATTTGAAATCTCCACATGTGACTTTCGCGCAGCCATCTATAGACATTTTTCTCGTAATTCCTTTGGTTTGGGAGATACTTAACATTTAATTTTGCAAATTTTGGACAAGGGTGAATTGGGACGACGGCCACACCTAGACTGGTGCACTGACAAAGCCCAAAATTCACATGGATCTACTTGAGATTATATGTGACCTAAATTCAAGAGATGGGTAAGCAGGCTCTTGTAGTCTAAGAGGATGAGCGGGAATGGTAACGTGGCAGTGGATCTGGCAGGGCCAGCAGATGGGGCTGGTAGGGACTAAAACCATGTGTACTGCCAGTGCCTACACTGGTGGTACAATAAATGGTAAGTGTATCCTACAACTGAATCAGCTGGTCACTTCTAAGAAAAAGGAGAGATGCTGGATTTTCTGTGTTGCTTAAATAATTCATTAATTATGAAGTCAGAGAAAAGGAATGACAGTAGAGTAAAAACACTCCAAGAAGACCACGTTTTGTTTTGATTTGATTTAAGGAGATGCAGGCCCAGGTTCATTTACAGCAAACAAGTCCTTAGTTCCTATAAATTTGTAGTCTAGAAGGAGAAGTGGGAACAGTGACTTGGCAGAGCCGGCGGACATTACAGGTCTGGACTTAAACAATGTGTACTGCCAGCGTTGCGCTTGTGGTACAATAACACATTTTCTTTTCCTCTATTGCACCTGGGATCAAAGATAGATGTATCTTGGGTCCTAGATTGCTTTCACTTTACTTTCTTTTTTTTTTCCCCCAAGTTGCAGGGTGGCCTTTGCTAAGTGGAACAGCAATAACAATCAAAGCCAAAGCATAGCAACACAAAATTACACCACACTGCATTACTTAGACCCTATTCCCACAGATTTTAGATCAATCTATCCCTGTGGGGAGTCTCACTAGATTACTGTCAGCTTAGCCGGCTTAAGCGTCCGTCCCGCCTACTAAAAGCTGTAAGAGGGTAATTAACTGTCGTGCGCGCTCGGCTAACTGCAATTTAGCGTGAACCCACAGGGAGTTAGGTTGATTGGGATGGATCGATCTTAATCTCTGGGAATGCACTCTTAAACTTTACCTCAGAAAGCTGCACTTCTTGAACGCGTCCCATTTCTTCAAACTTGGCTTTTAGTTGCTAAAAAAACACTGAATTGTGACCATTTATGAAGGTAAGACATATGGAAAATTTTTCAGAGAAGACTCTCATGAAGTTAAACAGGATAGATTGAAGAAATAAAATATTTCATTGCATCTAACCTTGAAATCTGTGAGAGAACCCAAAAGTTCATTGTGTGTAGTCTTAGCAGCATCAAGGTCACAGTTGGTTTGTATCAGCTGAAAAAAAGTAGACTTTAAAAATATGCATCTACCATATCTGCCCAATTTCATATTGCTTATAACAGTTACTGCCATGTTTCCAGTCAAAATGTGTTCATCTCTCCATGTCAGTTGTCAACCCATTACTTTGGTTATAATCAGCTAAATATACCGAGCAAATCTTACCCCTCAAGTCCTGTCCATGCCACTGCATCAGAGACAACTTAACTTATGTTAAACAAGGCAGCAAAGCTGTTAAATGTACAGACGAAAAACAGAAAATAAAGATGCAAAAAATAGGTCATTTTGTCAATTTTGATGCAATAATAAATAATGCTGTCAATCAACACTGAATTTTATCATGAACAACAGATAACATGGTCAATAACAGAAGCGAATGGGAGAGATATTTTCTGACAGTATTCCAAATTATCTTTGTTGATCCATCCTCCATTTTTGATGGTCTTCCAACAGAAAAAAATAGATACCCGTCAATGTAAACATTAAAATCTGACCATCTTTCAGAAGGCCCAGAAGACGGTCTCAATCCGCCCCTGCAATAAGATTACAGTTTCAGTACCACAAAAGTTCAAATTCACATAATAAAATCACAATATCTGAAAAATGATGACAGTGCATAAAATAATATTGCATAATGTTTAAAGACATAAATACCAACACAACTGCTTATGTGGAAATACAGAAAATGTGCAGAGGTTCAAATGGATGGGAGTTAAAAGTCACATCTTGAAAATGCCAGTGTTTGAAAAAAAATATATATATATATTCCAATAAAGCTGCTATTCAAACTTTCAATCTTTCTGTATTAACATTTTAAGAGTTTGAGGATAGATAAGGCACTGTTATTCATCTATAGCATTTATGTTGGCACTACACAATATATATATATATATATATATATATATATATATATATATATATATATATATATATATATATATATATATATATATATATATATATATATATATTTTTTTTTTTTTTTTTTTTTTTTTGAAAACTTATTTGCAATATTAAACAGTATTTACCTGCATAATTATCACTGCTTCATTATTATGGACACTTATCTGGCAGAGAACTTAACCTATGGGAGTTTACAGTATCAACAAGTGTGTTTTACGTAATCTCATTTAATGGCCACTTGAATCTTAATTGACTTTATAGCAATGAACTTATACCCAAGGGAAAATTATGTGACTAGTAAAGGTCTTCAGGCCCATAAGTTACACCTTAAAAAGATACAGAAAATAGGTCATTTTGTCAATTTTGATACAATAATAAATAATGTTTATAACAGCACAATCAACACTTAAAGGGATAATAACTCTTTGTATGAGATCTATATTTCACAAGACATTGTAAACAACTCATAGAAATATAATTTATTCTGTTTTACCACAAAAACGGCAGTTATGGCTATTATTCTGATATCTGAGCTTGTCATCGGACCATGAGACCTCAATAGATGGCTATACTCTGTTATAATCTCTTAAGAGATAATTACAAAAAAAAAGAAAAAACCTTCTTAGAAAAAATTCAGGGACTGACTTTGAATGTAGAAATTGATTCATTAACCATTGTTCAACCATTCATTAATTGTTGTTCACTCCAGGAAAATTCAATTTTTGTCCAAAACAAACAGATGTTATCCCTTTAAATTTAACCATCCACAAGAGGTAACATGGTGAAAAAAAATTACAGTTTCAGGACCATATGTGAGAGTTCAAATTCACATAATGAAAATCCCAATATGTGAAAAATGATGATAGTGCATAAAATAATATTACATAATGTTTAAAGACCAATACAATTGCTCATGTGGAAATACAGAAAATGCACAGCACTTCTGGTGGATGGGAGTTAAAAGTTACATCTTGAAGATGCTAGTGTTTGAAAAGTTATTTTTAAAAAATTTAAAATAAAACATAACATAACAAAAAAAAAGCTACTATTCAAACTTTCTAGCTGTATTAACATGATATGAATAACCCCACTGAGTTTGAGAATAATAAGGCACTGTTATTCATCTATAGCATTGATGTTGGTATAACACAATTTTTTCTGTTGTAAATTTATTTGCAATATTAAACAACATTTACCTACATAATTATCACCAAATCCTAATTATGAGACACAGTTAAGAGAGCTAAACCTATGGGACTTTACACGGAAATCTCAACAAGTGTTTTATGTAATCTCAAGTGACTTTATAGACCTTAATTTAATTAGTGATTACCCAAGGGACAATTTCATACTGGCCGCCATCCAGCATTCTATAGAACCATCATACCATCATATAGCACTCTATAGAACTGCATTGCTTACAAAACAGAAAACAATCACACTGATTTTCCAACACAAGCTGCACTTTTCAGTAAGTACCATAAGTAACATACTAACATGGTTTTCCCTTGATGGTCATCAGTGTCCAAAATAGTTTTTTTTTTCATTTTGATGCAATATTACATAATGCTTAACAGTATAATGACCATCAATTTTTAATAATAAAATAAAAGTATCATGGATACTCAGAAAATGTGACATGAATAGGTCTTCAAGGCCATGGAAGTTAAGAGTCACACCTTCAAAATGCCAAAATGTAAACAAGAGATAATTGTACTGAAATGATTTTCTTTCCATTTTCAGCACCTTTTGGTACATAAAACAAAATAATCAATTTACTGTTATTTTCAAATGATCGACTAAAAAATTGTTGACATAAGAAAAACATCAATAAAACAGCAAAAATGTTCATTAGCTTGGTTGTTGGATAAACATGAAAATTCTCAGACACAAGCCTAAAACTTTCCATACCGTTAGCTTACGGCCAACCTGGTCGAAGGCCTTCATCAGACTGACTTTTCATGTTTATCAATAAAACAATTTTAAATCTCCAATTTGCTCCATTCTGAGATTCTGAACATAGTGAATGACTGAATCTGACAAACTCTAAAGATATGACTTTTTCCTATTTTTGGTACTTTATTACACAATATACAATAACAGGTTTACCATCATTTTTAAATAATCAATTAACAATATTGTTAAGATGCAGAAAACATCAAAAGAACAGCTTTACATATCTAATTAGTTCAAAAATGAGACTGTTAACATGCCTGAGAATTAAATTTGAGGAAAAAACATTTCTATACAAAAAAGGCATAACTTCACCAAAACTTAACTGATCAAGCTCATTTTCAAAACTTAATCTGTATTTCAGTAACAATGATCACTCCTGTGAATTCCAAGACAATTGGCCAATCGATTTTCCTTAAAATGTGTTATAGGTGTTGCATAAATGCTGAAAAAAGTGAAAAAAAAACCAGCAAACTTTTATAAAATGGCAAGATCATGCCAAATTTCTAACTTGACCTGCGTATTATGGATATTCATCAGTTCTGTAATTTTCAAGCCAAAAAGTAAAGCGGTTTTTCGCTTATCGTGTTATCAGCAGGGTTCTCCCCAGGCCTTTATAGCGTATCGGCAGC
>NW_019773513.1:1413979-1467021 GCF_001039355.2 Lingula anatina
CCCCCGGGGGGCCACCCCCCCCCCCCCCCCCCCCCCCTTGTACCTCACTTCGCAAGCCTCGGTACTCTCGCGAAAAAAAATAAGGGCTATTTTCAATTTCTGGGGAGAACCCTGTATCAGTGTTGCATATATGCTGAAAAAAGTGAAAAAACAGCATAATTTCCATAAAAGTGGCCCGATCGTGCTGATTTTCAAACTTGACCTGCCTATTATGAATGTTCATCAGTTCTGTAAGTTTCAAGTTAAAAAGTATAGCAGTTTTTCACTTATCGTGTTATCAGGGTTGCATATATGCTGAAAAAAAGTGAAAAAACGACATAACTTCCATAAAAATGGCCTGATCACGCTGATTTTCAAACTTGACCTGCATATTATGAATATTTATCAGTTCTGTAAATTTCTAGCCAAAAGGTAAAATGGTTTTTCACTTATCGGTGTTGCATAAATGCTGAAAAAAGTGAAAAAACAGCATAATTTCCATATAGATGACCCGATTATGCTGATTTTTTAACTTGACCTGCGTATTATGAATATTCGTCAGTTCTGTAAGTTTCAAGCCAAAAGGTAAAATGGTTTTTCACTTATCGTGTCCTCGGTGTTGCAAAAATGTTGAAAAAAGTAAAAAGTGAAAAAACAGCATAACTCCCCTAAAAATGGCCAGATCATGCTGATTTTTGAGCTTGACCTGCGTATTATGAATATTCATCAGTTCTGTAAGTTTGAATACAAAAAGTAAAACAGTATTCCACTTATCGTGTTATTGCTGAATGCACGGCGACAGCAATGGCAACGGCAACAACGGCGATGACAGACACAGGTGACAGCTATATGTACAGACTGCGTCTGTACATAAAAATCTAAAATCAATTTCCTTGCACCTCTTTCTGCAGCTGATCTAGTTGTGCCTCCAAGTTGCTGTTTTCTCTCTCCGTAATAGCCAACTTCTTTTGTAGTACTTTAGTATTCTCTTCACTTAAAGCAAGGCTGTTTTTTACATCTGTAACCTCATGCTGAAGTTCTCTGTTCTTTTCCATAATTCGCTGCATGCTTCATGAATAATATAGGCATAAAAGATAATATTACAACAAACAACTCAATAGTAATGACATTCAAATGAACTACAAATAATAAATATTTGTTGGTATAACTCTTCCAAATTTTGATCATTGTGCAATCATAGGTTATGGCATTCAACCTACAAATCACTTACTTCATTTAACTTCCGTTATTGCCAAAAATCCTTTGCATGCTATGGCAGTGTTCTAAAGCTACTTACTTTCTCAACTGCTTCTTTAGTCCTTCCATTTCTTGTGCAGACAATGTGGAAGATTCCTCTGCATTTTCCAACTGCACTTGTAGTTTGATATTTTCATCAGTCAGTTTCTTATTATGATATTGTAGGTCAGCTACCTTATTACTCAATTCCATTATGTCCCTACAATTTTAAGATTATAAAGAATTAATCATTTTGGGAAAACTGCCACTAAAAAAATTTAGCAAAGAAAACTACATGAGGTATAAATTTTCTTAATTTTGTTCAACCTATACCCAATGACTATACAAATGAAAACCCAAGAAATCAAAGTTTTGATGCACACTTCTCATCTCAGAGCAGAGACCAATCAATTACAGACCCAATAGCCGACCTAAAAAAAGAATTCCACCAATCAGGTAATCAATGGATTAAGTGCTTACATACAAAGCACCTATCACATAAACCAATCAAATTTAAGAAACATAGAGGAGGTCGTTAATGTCCGTGCACCTTATAATCAGATTAATCATGGGATCGAGCATAAGTCTGTCTTCACAGCAATCAATTACCAATTACCAGAAAGCAGAAATAACGCTTATAAACACAACAACCTCAGACAAAGTATAGAGAACCACTATTGGCCGAAACCAAGACAACATTAATCTCAAAAGTGGCACACAACGGGACCACCGAAGGCCAAAATACCAAAGCGCCCTTCACCATTGAGCTCCCCACCCGCCTCTAATAACCCTCATTACGAGCAGGTGATGGAAACTAAACAGTACATCGCCGGATGTACAGAGTGGGCGAACCACATAAACAGACAGCTAGAAAGGAGAATGCACAAGGTCAGGGCCAGGGTAGACTTTAAAGGATGCCCTGGCCACGAAGCTCTCTCCACAAAGCTGATTGAGATCCAGGAGGAGGCATCAGAAGCAATAAGGCAAACAATCGAACTCCATATGGAGGAATTCATGAAAAAAGCAAACGATAACGTAGAAGAGGCCCTAGCCCATGAAGCCAAAGAAGAGGACTTCTACAAAACACACGGGACTTATGAGATCAACGCCAGCCCCCAACCTACATCCAATGCCAACCCAGACCTTCTGACGATGAAAGCTAAAAAGAAGAAAATCCTCACATCAACCAAAGTAAAACGGCGTACAGCTGCCACCCTGAAGCGCCTCAAGTGAACCAGCAGTAAAAGTTAAAAACAGCCCTTTTCAGGGCCATACACATGCTCAGGAAAAGCAATACCACATTGTTCAAATGCAGAAATAAATCAACAAGCAGCAAATAAAACCATCCTTTTGTCACATCCCATGGGCAAGAAACCCTCTCTATACTCTGAAAAAAATCATCGCCCTCGGACGAGAAGCCCAAAAGAGATAATAAGCAAAACATGAAAAATTAAGAAGTCGCAGAATGCTCACTCGACGAAAAATTATGCATTTTGCAAGCCACACATGGAGATGAAAGCTAGGAATTTCCAGGGAATTATTTTCCCTATAAAAAGGTCTAATCCGCCTTTAAATGAGACATCCGCATTGTTTGCCTTAAATGACATACTAGCAAAGACTTTTGTTTTTAGATAAATAAATATTTCTTACCATTCATGTGTAGATGCATCTCCAGCACATCCCGAGGCTTCAAGACTACCAAAGCTGATTCCATTGAGATGTTCTAGCACACCTATCACAATCAATATCTCTCTGAGTAATACTGTAAAACTGGACTGTTACTTTATGGGCAAGTCTGAATCTTACAACACAGAACAAACCACGATTTGATGAACTTTGTTTCTTTTTTTTTAATTTTTATTTAATTTTCATATATGTGTAATCTAAAAAAATGTCAACACTTGCAGATGGAAACATATAACTATAAAGGGTAAATTGGCCCCCATTTCACAAAGAATCATAAATCTGTAGTTGACTAGCCTGAGTTAAGCAACCTGGCAAAGTCAACAACCCTGTTACTGACTAAGAGTGTTTCGCAAGGAATCTTAAAGTCCTAACTTGGTTTGGTTATGGTAGTCGACATGAACACTTCAAGAAAAGGAAGTGGAAAATCCCTGAAATTTCACATGACATTTCATGGGTCTTTAGGCTGTCAATGAGTGTTTATCAACAATAAAATAAGATAAAACAAACACATTTTTTGAAAACTTTATTAATTAGTTTACCTTTAATACCAGTTCAAATTTACAGTAAACATTAACTTGTCTTGGAATGGTGCCATTGGCCAAAAAGAATTTAAGGATATTGTCACCCTTTGCCCCAAAATCCTTATTTACTGCCTTACATACATCCTTTTGTGTAATAGATAAAATCTTTAGTGTTCAGTGACTGAATTAATTAACATTTACACATGTCATCTTACAGGTGGCATCATAATTGCAATTTTGGGGTAAAAACTGAAAAATTGGTTCCTCAATTTTCTATTTTACCTGTTTTACTGCTGATTTAATGACACCATTTAGTACTCTAAAACCCTGCCAGCAATTTTTCTTAAAATCCTTAGTTCAGATTTATCGTTGATAAAGCAAAATAATGCCTCTGTTTAATGAAAATCAGTAATTAGGGACTCATAACTCTATAACAAAAACATTTAAACCAATTGATGGCACGAGATTGTACCCTATACACTTGAGATCAACTCTGCCAATTTTCATGTTAAAATCTTGTTCAGGGATGAAGTTCCACCCAATACGGATTGCTATCTCATCTCAAAATAGAAAGGTGTTTAATTGACGGTTAAAGCTTCGAGTAGCCTGTGCTTATACATTGCAATGAGAAATAAAAACACTGATATTTTATATTTTCCAGGGGGTTTTTTATTGTTTTTAATCAGCGTAAAGATAATTGCATTATTTAATAATTAGATACAGGAAATACCTCATTTTCAATATCTGGATGATAATAAAGGGTTACAATACCTTTTACAAACCCAGCAGTCAGCTTAGCAATGTTGCATTTAATTTTTCATTTAAAAATTCAGCAACATTCAAAGATATTATGACAAAATATCTTCAAGAAGATATGTACTATCAAAATTTTGTAAAGTTTTGCTGAGTAACTTAGAGTAAAGGCAGCTTCCAAGGAGGCTTAGGTTGGTCGACTAGCTGCTAAGAAAAAAAAGGGGGTAAGCAGCCCTTAGATTCTCCATGAAATACCACTTAGTCACTTATGGACTTATAATGTTGGTAACCAAGTTCTCAGCCAGGGAACTTGACTTAAATTTTTTTGTGAAACAGGGGCCAGGACAAAAATTGCCTATTTATTTCATACTTTGAACAAGAGTTAAGCACTTACGTTGGTGTGGTGAAGTGTTCACCTGGGGAGAAGAGCACTTTTCGGGTGAAACTGAGATCAACTTACAATTGTCATCATCCACACTGGAATATTCATTAACCATAGATAATCAATATTTATTCACTCACTTCATTGACAATACACAGTCATCTGCCATTGGCTGCTACCCAATGCATAATATGCAGAAATTTTCAAACAGAAATAAATGTAAAAAATTTTACAATCAAAGTCTGTAGATACAACTACTATCTCTTATTGTTTCCCCTTGAATTTCGTTTCAAATCAGATGATTTTCAGAATTAGAAAAAACCTTACCCTGCACTTCTTTCTTTTATCTCTTTAATCCACTGCATCATCCCTTCTCTGTAAACTTCTAATTCAATTGACACATCCTTCCCCTCAGGGTCAAATATCAGAGCCAAATCATCTAAATACTGCTGGCTCTGAAAAGATATAAAAGCAAATTTACCAGCAACATTCCTAATGTGAAGCTAGTTCATTGCTGGTTCTAGGCCAACAAAACTCATTATCAGGCACGTAATTTATATTTATCATCATGCTTGACACTCCATGGATTAGCTTTTAATTATTAAGTAGCAAGAATACTTTCTACACTGACAGTGAGGTGCACTGTTGTAGTCATATGGATTCACTGGAATCGAGAGTTGCTTAGACATAAAAATGAGCATTTATTCAGACCATGGTATATTAATTGTTGCATCTTAAATTAGAGCAATACAAAACTCCGTGTTTATTTCGATTTGCCATGCCTGAATAAAATTAAAATAATAAACAAATGAAGAATTTGATTTCTGACAAATCTTATGACTGGCAGCGGTAAATAGAACTGATAGAACAGTTGAAGTCATTTCAAACTACAGGCCTAGTTGAGCAAGGGAGTTGGACAGCGTGTCATTTTGGGCTACACAGTGGAAGAGGAGAAAAGGAACAGTAATACACCTGGTATGCCATTAACTCTTTGCTGTGCTTTTCTAATAAAATAATATTATCATAATATTCAGCATGTAGGTTAATAAAATAAAATGATATTATGTAAGTAAAATAATCGACCCCACTGAATTCCAGATTGACCCCATTTTTTTAGGCTGTTGGGGTCATTAGTCCCCACTCAGGTCAACCCTGTACAGAACACTGCAAAAATTCAGAATTAACCAGAAGACCCACCTCTGCACTCAAGCTCCCTGTTGTGGACTTCAGCATCTCAATAAGTGTAGACACAGGCACCGTACCAGTTTTATTTGTATCACACATGTCAAACATAGTGTCAACTATATCCTCTTCAGTTATCAACCTGCTGACATTTGTGCCAGTACTGCTGGTGTCTTCATCTGAGAAAAAGCATGCACTGTACTCAAACCTATTGCTGTTGTTCAACAGTTGGCTCAGAGACTCCCTTGATGCAGATTCTTCAGCCATGCTTTCAGAATTCACAAAGTCCCTGATTTGTGCTCTTGGTGATATAATGTTATCTATAGAGTAAGAGCTAGTATTTGCAGACACTGTTCGAAGTTCCGATCTAATGCACTAAATCACTGGTCTTAAATTACTAAACAAGTTGCTTTTACCAAATTTCACACCAACAAGTGCTGGGTTACATTTTAATTCACACCAATGTAAAGGGTTGTCTGTCAGTTATATCTATATATCACCAGAAGGTACACTCCAATTAAGTTGTTGTCCATATGATGTTATGCCAAGATGAAATTGCTTGAATAAGTACAATGAGCTGTGAATCATGTGCCTCAAGTTGATAGTGAAAACTAGAAAGTGAATAGTTCCCTTGTGATTCCTTTTCAGCAACAAAATGAAATTGAATGTTCTCGAGTTCTAAAAATTAAAAAAAGATTTTGGCAGTTGCATATACCTTAATACAAATATGTATGAACATGTAAATAATGGTTAAATGCCATCAAATACATCTATAAAAACTTGTTTACACATTTTCTAACACATTTCAAGACCTTTTACCTGTCCTGGGCATTAGTTGTACAGGTTTGTAAAATGCATGGCATCCAACACAGTAATCCTTGACTTTACCAATTGAAAATAAGTAAAACCATGTCACGTTAGGAATCACCACCGTCCAAGCAAATCATATTTGTAAATGGGACCCCATTCCTATAGACACCATTGATCTTTGTAGATCAACCCAACTCTGTGAGGACTTTTGGTAAGTGCAATCAGCTTAAATGAATGACACGCCTCCTCTCGTTTCCAATGTACTTCCATATAATAACCAGCTTTTCTGTATTCTACCTAATGCCAGGAAGGGAAGGGTCATTCAATTAAGCTAATTGCAGTCAGCAACAGTCCCTGCAGAGTTGGGTCGATCCACATAGACTGATGGTGTTACGGGAATGGGGCCTAGATGCTGAATTTGTCCACAGTGATGTGCAGTTAATTGCACAAATTCCTATGTAGACCATGGTTGTTGCTTCACATCATGAAAAAGGGCTCAGAAAACTAAGACTGAGATTTATAATAGCTGCCTTATCTAAGACAACTACTGAACCATACAAGAAAGCAAGATCAATGTAAACTGAATAAAATCAATTTCTTTTAACTTACTTTTGTTGTGCACCTACACATAAAGTATTTACTTTATAGTTGAACATCTTGAAACATCTGTACCATGGCAAGCAAAACAGTTCACACAAATATAACAGATAAAAACGACTTAATAATAGTGAGCTCCTGTTCTACACTTGTATATTCATTATAGATGCATGTTAATACCAATCCATATGTATTGTCATGAACCTTTTATGATGCAAACCACTATATTGTATAATGGTGCACTTATCAGCCTGTTTACATATATCATCCTTCTAGAACATTTTATAAATTTATGTTGACAAATAATACTTCACTACAAACATTATTTATTATGCGCAAATACCATTTTGAATGAGAATCATCAGAGACAGACAAATGGCTTGCAATTAGCAAAAAATCAAGCCAGATTTCACAGAATTTGGAGGAGAGTGGAGAAATAATAGAAGATTGCAGACTGAAAGAGTTCAGTGCATCAATGAATGAAAGCCAACAGAACAAGAGATTATTGCAGAAAAAAAAGAAAAAACTTTTAAAAAACAATCGCCTAACTTTGTATGTTGGAACAGAATCATTAGCTATTGGAAAGTGTAGTAAAATTATCATTTACCTCAGGAAATCCTTTTTATGGCACTTTTTTCCCTAAAGTTATTCTCACACATTTCATATTCTCATATGACTTCATTCAGTGTCGAAGGTCTTGTTTTAGGCTATCTCCAAAGATTCTCATTCCCTGCTGTACAAATTCCTTTTCAGTTTCCTATGAAATCCTCTACACGTTTTCCCTGTAGAATCCTACCTATAAGTCGGTTGAAAATAATATCAGCAAACGTACACAATCCCTTTCTAATTTTATGGAAATCCTGAGAGACAGACGGAGTAAAGCCATGCTAATATGGTGTATTACACACAGCCTACAACTGATAGATAGATCATGACTCATAAAGCATATTTGTAAAGCCAAATAGCTTTATTTCTCAGCCAGATCCAAATTTTGAATCAAAACAATGACATACTGATGAAACAAGCACAGATACAATATCTTTTTTTTCTCAACCAAACAGGTTTTCTAACTTGATAAAAATGCCTTCATGAGCCCAGCTATTGCTGTTATTGGTATCTAATAGCTACTTAAAACCGCAAATTACATTAATGATAAAATGGATTCATATTGATTTATTTCTAAGATGAAAAGAAGCATTAACAACAAGGAGAGAAACTAAAATTTCTACCTACGGTGCATGAAACTTGTGGGGGATGTTCTTAATGTAAATTTACTTCCTACTTACATTAAGTCATTACATGTGTGGCATTTCAAATTAATGCATTTACCTAAAATAAATAATAAAGTAATAATGGCCCATGTATGGACCCAAGATTTTTTTCTGTATATTCCTATTTTTTATAAGTAGTCTGTGCCAAAGAGTACATCCCAAAGAGGTACATGTAATATAGGTCAATATACTGATATTTATTTCCCCCAACCCTGAATATGACCCATTAAACAAAACATTAATCATTATCCATAAAACATATATGATACTGCAACATAAATGTCGATGCTAAATATTTTAGCTTGTCCAGAAAAAGGATCTACCTCCTTTGATTAATGATATTTCATCAAAGGACAGAGTAACTCATGATTTTTCTTTCCAACGTTTCTTGATACAAAAAAAATTGCTTAGGATTTCTTAAATCTGTTAACAAAGACAAACGTATATGAATGTTGAAAAATTGTCTCTCATATTCATCATGACACGATGCCCCTGCTTGTTATAGCCTTATTTTAAAAGTCAATATATCTGTTGTAAGCAAAAATTGTTCAAGCAGTTTAAATCTACATCCCTCACATTTCAACAAGGACCAAAATAAAGGATTCCTAACTGCCTTTAACTTACAGACCTTCTTGACTTGCGTGACACCGGCTGATCTAAATTTCCCGCATACCATCATCTGCAAAAAAAAAGGGGCAAGTTCATCCCGGTATTTTAAAAGGTTGTAACATAACTAAAGATATTAAATGGAATATTTGGTATAACGGCATTCGCAAACCTTTCATTTTCATTTCAAACTGATGTTAAACTGTAACAGTTATACATAGCCAGTATGCATGCATGCGAGAAAAAAAGGCAAGAACTGAAGAGCAGCTACTATTGTACAACCTACCGCCCCCATTTTCTTTGAAAGACCCACACTTCACGAGATAGTATGTAACGCGCGCACACAGTCACAAAAACCATTTGTTGCGCTCATTATGTGATTGGTTGCATGATTTGTAGAATCTATGATGTGTTATATTTAAAAAATCTGTGCACAAAATTGAAAAAGATGCTTCGAACTAAATAATGATGCTAAAGCAAAAAATGAGTGTTCGCAGACTGGTGTTCGTAACTTTCTGGCGCCGTGTGTGTGAAGTATTACTCACGCATAACAGCTGTGGTAGTTGAGACAAATACGGCAAACACACTCAGTCGCATCTCCTTACATGACGGGCACTAAATCCGTTTATATAAACGCTGCACTCCAAGTTCACTTGTTTCTATCGTATTGTAGGCAATATATATTAAAGATGCAAAATGTAAGCAGTGTGTTGGTAACTCAATTTCATCGTAAGATTTATGAAAGAGGGTTTCATAGGGTAGCCTTATTTTCGTTCCCCTGAAAGCCACTTTTTATTATCCGAGATGATTAAAACGTTTATATTATTAAGCCTGATCCTTGAAGCACCCCGTTTCTGAGAATTTGAATGCAACTTTTGACCTTTTGCCCTACTTGCAACAAAATCATTCTGTGATTCATTATTTTCAACTTGCATTACCAAGGCAATGGCGGATTTAAAAGGGGTTGGGGGTCAGGGGTTATGATAATTTTAATATACCTGCATCTTAGAAATACTAGAGTCAATGCTCATGTTGATTTATGGGGTTTATTTTTCATAAGTATATGGATTTATAGGGTTTTGTAATTGTTTTTACATAAACTTTTATTTTTTGAATCTATTTATTTATTTTTCTTCAATTTTGCAAGTGTAGGCTACATAACTTAGGCCCATTACAGCAGAGTGTGCTAAGCACCAGTGGTATCACTTGGTTGATAGGTCCTACCCCTGCTTTTCTTGCAGTGATCAGAATGCACAGAAAATGACTGCAAATGGCCAGGAACTATCTTTTTATGCATTCATTTTATTCCCCAGAAAATGTTATTCCAATGTAAAAGAATGGATTATTCTAAATTAATATTAATTCCGTGTTCCGAATCGGAAGAACTAAGAAAAAAGTCAAGTCAGTGTTTGGACTAAAATCTCATTCTACCAGTCTGAATGCTCGCATTTTTAAAGCCTATCACAAGACAGACTGGACATTAATTCTCTCACTAAAATCTCATTATATTCGTCTAAACTAAAATCTAGCTACTGATTGTACACCCAACGTTTTCATCAAATAAAAAATACTTTCTGTAACAATTAAGGTGTGTAACTGATTGATCGAATTATCGATTCCATCTCAAATTCCATATTTTTTATCAAACAGAATATTCTTTCTGAAGCGTTATGCCCTTATTTCACCAGTTAGCCTCCAGGGAACTGCCCCTCATTACCTATCAAGATAGTTCTGTTACTTCTGTTTAAAATCAGTGAATACCAGCATAGGCCTACATGTATGACATCTTTTTGTAATAAGTGTTTGACTTCCACTATCGTGAAAGAAAAAATATAACAAGTGCATATTACACGTATGACTTTTAAATTCTGCTCCCATTTGTCACACAGGGTATAAAAAGTCTAAACACTCATGAGCATTACTCAATGAACTATTTAATAGTCATTGCTAATATAAAGCACAAAGGTTTTCTCTTTTTAAAATATTTTTTTCTGTGATTTTCAGAATTTTCCAATCCATGTAAAAGTAAATAAAAATATTACCACAAACTGTGTAGTAAGTGCAGTATTTGGGAGATGTATATTTTTATAGGAAAAGATTTTTGCGAATCTCATATTTTTTCTATTTTCACACCTTCTTGTCCTGAATACCATGATCTTCTCAATAAGAAAATACCAGTAGAAAGATAGGGAACCTATTTTTCTACAGACGAAAAGAACAAATGTGAGCTTATATGAGATAAACCGGCATCTTGTTTGTTACATGCGATATAGGGCAATCACATTTTTTCATTACACTGCATAAGGCAATGAACATCTTTTTATGTTGTTTTACGTTGGTTTCATTCATTTTGCCTCTTTGGTGTCATCTTTTTTTACTGCGTCAGTTGATATCGGCACATTGGTGTTCAGGTCACAGACATATATAACTAATATAAGTGTGAAAAATGTGTTGTGATTGGGATGATATTCAGTTCTTGGGGAAGATCTCTACGTACTAATTATATAAACAGTGTATGACTGATTGCCGGTCATGATTTTATTACACAAAATTTCAGTGAGATTTCCTGGGAAAGTGTTGTTTTATTTGAATTGGTCTAGATAGCTGATTGAAAAAACATTAAGAAAGCAAGCGGGATGGCGGAGCGGTTACTTATCGGTTTTATACAGGTTGCATCAGAGAAAATGTATTTCCAAATAAATAGTAAAGCTTTTTAGCTCGCTAACATTTTAAAATGTACTCGTGCACGTAAACTAGCTACCACACCCGTATAAATAAACAATGCTTTGTTCTGTTAAAAAGGTTAATACCAAATACATGTACCTAGTACATGTTGTAACCATGAGCTCTCGACATGTTTATGTCTAATCATCTCTAAACAAATTTTTATCATTTTACCGCGAATTTGTATGTTTACATTTTTCTGTTCAGAATATTTTTTATCAAAATGGCCTTATACGCCGTTCTAAAATCACATCTGGTTTATTTACATTCACAGACAAATATTTTATTCAGGTTATACCAAATAAAAAGAGACAAACCAGGGTCTGCACGGTATTCTTGACAGTTTCTACATGGTTTAACCTTCAAGGTTTAACAGTGTCTCCGGGCCTCATGACCCCGGGTATTGTGTTTATAGAAGCAATCGTTATCAATCTATGCTAAGTATTGTTTAAGAATGACAAGAGCAAATAGTTTTACAAATGTATAGATTTTTATCGCAAATCATAATTTACGCCTGTTTCTTTGGACCTGATCCTGTGCATCTGAATTAGGTGTCACATACCTGTAAGAACTAAACTGAGCCACTTAGTGATGTTTGTCATTTTAAAAGGTGGTCTTTGAAAATTATAGGGAGACCACCTACTAAATGAGTCGCTAGAAATTAAAAAAGATATTTATTCTATAAAGGACTAGATATCTTATAAAGCCAAATCTAACACTACTTTCTATTGTTATATTCACTTATAGCTATTTAATGACTTTCCCTTATTAATAAGCTTTTTGTAGCAGGAGTGGGTTAGGCCCAGAAACGTACCATCCACTGGCACACGTGTTTTTCACGCTCCTCCCCCAAATTTACCACGGACCGTCGCTAAGGGGGGTTAAAGTAGGAAGTCCCAACTCCCCTCGAGGCACGTTTTCGTGTAATTGAAGAAAGAAAAGACAGAATAGGTTCGGTCAATCTTCATTTACGACCTGGGCCATTCAGGTGACAAAAGGAGGATACTTCGCAAGGCGATCAAATCAACACCATAGTCTGACAGTGATCTCAGGTACAACACCCCAACCAAGATTAAGGCAGACACGGCAGGCAACACCAGAAGACGTGCGAACCCCAGTGGCGACACAACTCCTGCATCCTCCGTTTTTTTTTATATCAGGATTCAAAGTTACCACACTGACAAAGTGTCATCAAACCTCTCAGCTGCATCATCAAGAAGATTTCCTTCTTAGAAAGAGTATTTAGAAATACACGAGCTGAACTGGAACCAACCATAGGTGTTCAGAAAAATATTTTAAGACACTGAAACATTTTATATTTTGAAAATGACCACAGGAACAGATGAGAAGACCAGGGATAGTGAACAGCAAGAAACTTGCAGCCAAGTTAAGGTCACTCTTCAAGACAAAGAGCTCTGGTCAAAATTTAAGACATTGACCAACGAAATGATTGTCACTAAAACTGGAAGGTAACTTTAACACCCACTTGACGAATTTTTATGCTTTGTGTCTTTGCTTCCTGTAAGCATCGATAAAGTGAGAAAATCGTTCATAAGATAGCCTTTTCGAACTGAAGTTTATATAAATATGCACATTTTGTTTTTAATTCATTATTTACAATCATTGTTTTAAAACGTGTATGTTGTTATTTTTACAAGGCGAATGTTCCCAGTATTAAAGGTAAAAATCAGCGGACTCGATCCAGATTGCATGTATTCTCTCCTGGTCGACTTCATCCAAATGGATAAAACACGCTGGAAATATGTGAATGGGGACTGGGTCCCTGGGGGAAAGGCTGAGGCCCCAGCTCCAGATTGTGTGTACACCCATCCAGATTCCCCAAACTTTGGGGAACACTGGATGAAACAGCCTGTTACGTTTGACAAGATCAAACTGACTAATAAGATGAATGGTCAAGCACAGGTATTATTATTATTATTATTATTATTATTATTATTATTATTATGCAACCGATCTCTAATGTAAATATTACTTATGATTTTATCAATACTTTATTTTCATTTAATTGAATTTATTTTGATTTATTTCATTCATAACATATTCTTTATCCCTTATTTATAGTTCAACAATTTATTCTTCCAAACCATAACAAATTTCAAATATTTGTAATAAGAATAGAAATATTCGGACGGCCAAGTTATATCGCTTAAGTACTAATTTTGTCATTTAGAGTCTTACAATTATTTTTGAAAAAAGTATCATGATTATTTTTATTATTAAAAACTCTGATATCAAGGGGTGTGATAATGAAATATTTCATATATGTACATTCTAAAATATTTTTGTCGATCCTTGAAGTACTTTAGTTCTTAATTTACGATCTTTTTCATACGTCTCCAATACTTTGCCATCCTGTGATTATCTTACTTGGCGATAAGTAACGAGGACAGGGCAGGTTATCAAACAGTCCAAACACACCAAACATAATATATGCTTTTTTAGATAAAAAACGGGAACGTTTTTTCCTTAAAGGTTTGTCATTATCGTGTAACTTTTTATTCTTTCTAAACTAACTAAGCAACTTTTTACAAATCCAGATAATGCTGCATTCGTTGCATAAATACGAACCAAGGATTCACTTAGTGAAGGTTGGAAGTCGCAACGAAAGAAAAAGTATGTCGACATTCAGTTTCCAAGAAACGCAGTTCATAGCAGTCACAGCATATCAAAACGAAGAGGTAAATGCATATTCTTTGTTTCTTTCGAAATAATAAATACATTACGTAATCTTTCATTAAAATTTCAATTATATCTTTAAATTGATAAACGAAAAGTTTGAAAGAAAACAAAACGATGGAAAGACTCTTAAAATCATTTTCTTTGATGACATGACAATTTTTGTGGGTAATGAATCGTTGTTTTCAAAATAAAAGGGTGGTAGCCTCCAACGAACATGACGACGTCTTTTTCCTAAAAGAAATACGATATTTACATTTTTAACTTGAATATATTTCCCGACTTCTCTTCATTTAAATTTTATCCATTCATTCTCTTGTAATTCAAAACAAATATATTTAGATTCATGTACTGAACTAAATGAAAAAGCTATCATAACCATTTTCATCTTACAAAATTCAAAAATTCAAGACCCCCCCCGTAAATCTCGATTAATTGTGATCCTTTTTGCCCTTTTTATAGATCACATCATTGAAGATCAAGTATAACCCATTTGCCAAAGCCTTCCAGGATATCAAAGAAGCCGCCAAGTAAGTTGTTGGTCACTATTTCATTTCGTGTATTCGTTTCTTTATTTTTCTTGTAAGGACTTCTCCGACTTGAGATATTGCTGATAATGATCATCATATTTCTTGACTCAAGTACAAAATAAAATGGATCTCCAGCGATCAAATTTCTTTAGACAACTTCGAAATTTCCGATTCATTTGTACTTTGAATAATGGCAGACTGGATGATATTTTTTTTAATATACGTGTTAATGATATTTCACAACAGTAAAAAACGTTACATCAACGTTACAACAGCTCCACTGCATTTAATTTATGTATTAAAAACATTTGTTTTTTGGAAGCGTGTCTGTATTTAGCTGAAGGTATTGGAATCTTTTCGGGGTGGTCTGCATTTACATTCTACCTACCTGTACAGGTCTTACGGTGACCACGAACTAAAAACAGCACATTTTGCGAATTTCTTTGCCACTTAAAATATTTGTATTTGTTGATCTAACGAGTCGTGAAATTACTTTGTAATCAGGTAAAGAGATCTTCACCATTGTGATCCTGTAAAGCACGCAAATAATGGAAACTAGTTAACGACAAACCGTAAAGCTGATTACGCGTTGATTAGCAGGTGTGCAGAGGTGTCTTAAGCTATTTGCGGGTCCTCGTTGTACGCTCATTGAGCGCTAAACATCAAAAGTTAGCCAGAGATAGCAACGCGTGACAACTTCTATACATTTGTGACTTAGATAGCGGAGGTTGTCAACAAGCGGAGAAATACCCAATTGCGCGCATTGTATCGATCGTCTTTTATGAGGTTGTATTGGGTATGGAATGTAGAAGTAATTCGTTAAAGACTTTACCGCTTTTAAAGAAAGAGCGATATTGAAGGTATGTTTCTTGAAGAATACCGCGAAAATCGCACACGGATGCGAATTATGCGATGAGTACTGTTGTTCAATATTTAAAAAAAGCACTTATTTATTGTAACTATGTCAGTTAGAGATATGCCAAAAATATTAAATGGCCATATAACAAACTTGATATGAAAACTGAATAAGTTAAAACTGATATAAAAATAATACCGCACGATAAATAGTCTTATGTCTGATATGGTATCAAATAAATAAAATAAAATAAATAAGATATCACATGAAATTGAGGCGCTTGATTTTTAGATGGAAAAACGAGGATTGTTAAAATTGCCTTTTAGCTTTAATTTAAAGTTAATATTAGAATATGAAACGCAGTATTATATTTTAACATATAATATCATTCTTTGAATTTTTCGTATTAAACGGTGTTTAGTCGTTTGAAATAAAAAAATGTAAATAAAGCACGTACTGATGTAATGATATTAATATATGTTAGAAATACCGTGCAAAATCTTTTAAGTTTTAGGCAGAAATCAAAACAAAATTTGATTAAACGAAGAAACTTATCAAAAGTTAAATTGATTCTTGATTTTAAATTAATTTATGCGAAAATTGTCTCACATGAATCTGGCATTGTCAGTTATTAGGAATTACGGATAATTTTAAATTTGTCTAATATGAAAAACGATATAACAATTTTATCTTCTTTATATATTCTTGCCAGATATTCAGGCTTTTAAAAGGAATTTACTGTTAGAGTCCTTTAAGTGTTTATCAGTGTTTAGTAGACGACACGGGAGACATTTGGAATTTTGTCATTAGCGAAAAACGGTCGTAGATTTTTCGAAGAATGGAAAGATTGAAATGTAAAGTTGTGTATTCATGGCGCATTTTATAAACCATTATAACATTATACTACGTTTTAAACATAACATTGGTTAGATCATTCGTGGAGGCCCTTTCTCGCGAAATGACCGATTTTTTTAAAATGTATGTAAAGATTTTTTAATTTTGAACGCATGGAAATGTACAGGTGGCATTGTAACTTCATGTTATCGTGGAACCCTTCTATGAACATTTTGTAGTCTGTTTATCTTAAACCATTAAAACTTTCTTAATTCAAAGACTTACTTTTTCAGAAGTACCAATTCCTTAGATGGACAGGATAGCAACCGCCATGGTTCCCCAACACAAAACAGTAAGTAATTCTTACCGTGATTTTTAATGAAATAATGCAATGCTGTATAGCCTTCATTTAAATATGTTGCAAATCTTGTGAAGCATATTATATGTGCCGTCAATGAACATTTAAAAACACCAAAAACGTACCTTGCAACAGACGGATTCGTTATTGGACACCGAAGAAAGTATTTTATTTTTCTGTAGAAAGTTGACAAAGGTTTAACCGTCTCTTTATGTCTCAGACATACGTTTTAAGAAATATGAAAAGTTGGTAAAGTTTCGGTGTTTATTTCCCACTTCATAATTAATGTTTCGGATGTTTACATTTTTAGAATGATTTATGAAAACAAAATACACATATGGCTTTTTGCATAAGGTTTTGATGTTTGATGTAGATTCTTTAGTTTGACAAAGATATCTAAAGACATTGTGTATATCAAACACGTTAGACATCTTCGCGTCACGCGGTTCTTTATAGTTTTTATATTATCGTCATAAATGGAAAGCAGGTTTTGGAGCTGCAACTTTTTTTTTATTTACCAAAAACTTCCCCACAATGGCGTTTTTGCCTCTCTCTTCGTGAAAAAAAACATAGTGATGATACAATCAGTATCTTATGTCATAAGTTTGCTAGGGACGATTTTTTAAACAATTAGAATTCATTTGGTGCTCAAAAAGTTTATTCAGACGAGATGCATTTATTTGATTTATAAAATACATTTTGGAATTATTTTAGTTTTCCCCTGATACAGAGGAAAAAAATGCGACGATTTAATCGATATATATATATATATATATATATATATATATATATATATATATATATATATATAATTATTTCAATCATGTAATTTCACATTTTGTATTTTGAACTTTAATCATGGAAAAGAGAGTTACAACGATAATAAATGTGTAATAATATATAAAATATCAAAATTAGATAAAATACAGATATGAAGAACCTTTTGACGAATAGAATTAATATACCTGCATCTGAAACAACAACAAAAAGTTTATACTTGTTAGTTAATTGCGAATCCTTGTTGTTTAGAATGCAATGAGTGAAGTGAAAAGTTCCAGAAGAAGAAGTATAAGTCTCTGGTAGAGCTTGGACATAATAACGTAACTTTGTCCATGGTTAGAGCGAGCGTCATGAACGACCAAGACAACGGCAAAGATTCTTTGTAAGAAGTTGTAAACAGTGAAAAGATTAAAGAATGGGTATTGTAATTTCTTGCCTGCCTTGTTTTTGTTGTGAATTTCTCTGACGCCACCCCGAAACCCAACGCTGTGTGTGTTAACAAACAGCGATTGAAGTGGTGGCCTTCGAACGGATGGGACCAATTCTTTCGTTCACGTAGATATACAAAATATTCGCTGTTTCATTAGTGATTGGACCGTTAATTTTATGTAATAACGTAAAGTAAATTATTCCAAAATATACGCAAATATGAAGCAAATCACAGCTCTCTATTTAGACGGCTCGTATAGTCAACACCAGTATGTGCAAACCAGCGGGCTACATTCGTGGTTTATTGTTAGTATATTATTTTTGACTTTTTCCGGGGGTCCATTCCATTTTCATCTATTACAGACCGCACAGAGTAAAGTTATACAATTGCTGTTTATTTGTGAATTTTGCGCCTTGACTTTAGTCCAGTTGTTGATTTTTCTGTATCTGGGATAAATTAACAAGATTCGTTATCCAGGAGAGACATTACGTCACACTGGTCAATAAAACATTAAAGCTTGTGACAGGCACACTGACCGTGTTTCCTAAACACACAATGGTCAGACAAAAGCGGGGGTCAATAGTAACATTTTACTTCACACACACGCTCAGTTTCCAGGTTCTGTGTTTTCCGATCATAAACCGCAACACAGTTGTTCTGTTGACCAATTTGACTGACTTGTAGACTTAGCAATCTTTGCACAGGGCGACGAATGAACACGAATGTGTGAAGTACATAGAAAACGCACGTTCGAAACACCTGTGAAAACTTAGTCATAACGAAGTCCGATAAAAGCTGATGGGCCGATGAAATGAATTTGCCTGCCTAAACAAATTCCCCGCCACATTTCAGGTGTGTGTACGCTGCGTCTTATCTTTCAGGGACTAAATTCGTCACGTAATCGCAAAGACTGATTAAGATAAAGTTGATTATTATTCACATCAATAGCAGGCAATTGGCGAACAGATGTGAGAACCCTAACGCACTTATGTATGATTTGGAGGTTAAATCAAGCAGACTCTTTGGAGAAGTGAGAGAAGCAAATGTTGACGATTTCTTAATCAAATAACGGAATGGAGAGGGTGGATCATGCAACGCGGCAACCCCGCTCTGCCTATGTCATGCTCTGCTCACCTGTGTGCCCCCTTACACCTGAACAGGAAATAACGCTGCTGCACAAACAAAACAGTTTTCTTTCCTTTGTTTACAAAATCGCAAAGGTGATGAAGATATACAAACAGTGCAACAGATATATTCTTCATTGCATGTAAATTCAAAACTTGCTTCACACGCACTCAATTGGATTTCAGCATTGCTTAAATAGATTACCGGTATGTTTAAAAAACAAAGCTTATGAAAAACGGATTTGTAGAATTTATGTGATTCGAGATCGTGGGACCGGATTAAGTTTTATTTGGTTACTTGAGGCCTTTTTCATCTTATCGCATTGGAATTTTGATATTATGTTTATTATTTTTTATTATGATATACATGTATAATTTATTCAAAGGAAACCAAATTGTTATATTTCTAACTTCAGTTACCAGCACGTGGTCACTACCCACTTCCACAGCAGGTATCATGTCACCACCCAGAGCACACTTTCCCGCGCTGGGAATGTTAGAAGACCGTCTGCAAACTTTGCGAAATCAAAACAGATTTAGCCCCTACCAGAGGAGACCACACGCCCATGGTAAAAGAAAAATTCTTTCATAATTAATCGTGCAAGTCTTTTTTGACATTTAAATCTAAAGTCAAGCCAGAGTGAACTGTAGATTATTTGATAAAGATAGCTTTATCCGCAATTCATAGGTGTTCAAAATTTGGGCTAGTGTTAGATTAAAAATAATATTAAGTAATTAATAAAAAATAGAAAAGAAAATTAGGACCACGTGTTACAGATATCATGTGATAAAATTATTTTTATGTGAATAGAACCAAGACGATGGTACCGATTTCTTTTGCAGGTCTTCCTACACACGTGGACCTGACTTCCAGTTCTATGCCAGTCTTCAACTTCCCTGATGCTTGGGGGTCTGCACCAACCCCAGCGGCGTGCTTCGGCCGAACTCCCACACAGCCGCCATCACACCAGCCCTCATATCCACTGTGGGCAGCGATGGGAAACTTTTCTCCGCCATCGAACTGCGCCATGGCCCAGTACTTCCACAACCCCCAGAACTATGCGCCCATCTCCCAGATTTCACCCGCCACTCAGGCTCTCTCAAACGCCACAGGCACTATGGACATGTCAGCGTCATCTCGCCTACCGACTCAGAATTTAAACCCTCAGAAAATAGGTAGTCATAGTAACATGATAAAAACAACAAATTATAGCGGGCATGATGCCCAGGCAGAATGGGCGATGACGTTTCAGGGGATCACTGCTGCAGCTGCGTCCAGCGAACCGAAGAGGCCGCTCTGGGAGACTCTACATGTCCTTCCGCAACTCTGACTCCGAGGTTGACAAAATTACCGAGCTCATTTTTCATTTATTTCATAGAGATAGACTCAATATTTTAGCATAAACTAAACACAGTGATAATACTCAGGGGTATTTTTGTGATATTTTAAAAAAAGTTTGGTAGGCTTACCTCATGCTTTAATATACTAATGATAAAACTGTGAATGGCCGGCAACTAAAGACTTCGTCGTGCAACATTTAATAGGCTTGTGGGTTTAACAAGCTCACGAGTAATTAGTTTAAAGATCTTTCATGCTTCATATGAATTTTTAGCTGACATTGAATTATCTTTCATTAAAAGTGACAAATACCATTTCTTAAGACAGAATATAGAGCAAAAATTCTCTATTTGTACAAGAATGTATATATATATATTAAATATAACGTAAAATAGTATCAAATATTGCAACTTTGTGGATTATGGATCGAATCGTGTCTTACATTGAAATTTTAGCAATAATCCCCAAAGGTAAACACAAATTAAAAAGAAGTGTGGTTGGCTAATTATATTTTCTGTTCATAATAATATGGTAAGTAATAAAAACACCTACAGGGTTGCTACAGACCTACGCGTTTGAAAATGTCAGAAAGTCCTATTTCTTATTATATTGCAATGCTATCTTTCCCAATTCAGACCATAAATACGATAAAATCCCTCAATTATAATTATAAACCTGATATATATATTTCTTTTTAAAATGTCAGAAGGACATATGCATAACGTTTAGAACTTAATTATTTCATTAGATGACAGGCCCGTAGCCCGGGGGGGGGGTTCGAAAGAAACCCCCTTTTGCCGGGAAAACGTCCCCTCTGTGTAAAATTTTATCTAGGTACACGACGATTTCACGGTAAAAGGTCCACATTTTCAGAAAAAAGAACACCCCATTTTAAATTGTTGGCTACGGGCTTGGATGAGAGATGGTGTAAAACATCGAATCCAAGCGAATCAAATCCAAGGTCTGGCAACGATTTGTGAGTGGGAGAAAATGGCTTATTTCTTGGGGGATATTACATTTGGCGCGAAAATCAATTAATTTGTTGAAAAACTGCATAACCTTATATAAAATTAACGTGTAGATGACGATTATGTGAGAAAGTGTTAAGGAAATGCAACAGGTGAAAATAACGCGAGCTGATAACGTACCAGCGACCTTAGCGAATATTATCTGTGCAGCTACCGCAATCTCTCATGTCTGCATTTACATTTGGATAACTTCACAAATAAAATCAAATTTGATAAATATTAATTTCATGTCAACCCACTGAACTTTATTTGACTTATTATTTGTTATTCATTGATTGTTAAATAATAATTTCAAATTGTTCACTAAAGTTTCACACCACCAACAATATTTGAAAATGACAAAGAAAGGGTTTTTAAAGAGAACTAAAAACGGAATATTACTTTTTTATGCAATGCAGTGTAAACGGACATGAAACTAAGTGTTGAAACTAAAGAAATGTAAATATAAATTAGATCTTTTAATTTCGCAGATTAAAGGAAATTAATGTAAAATTATAAAATGTAATATAAGGCAGCAAAGCTGTCAAATGTACAGACAAAAATCAGAAAATAATAATGCACAAATGCAAAGTCAACATTACATTGTAATTATGCACAACAGGTAACACCGATGAAAATAAAAGCATAAAGCTTCAGGCTCATGACAGTTCAAGTTCACACTTGGAAAATGCCAGAATGAGAAAATTGAAAATTTCACACACACACACACACACACACACACACACAAAAAATAAATAAAATAAATAAATAAAAATAAATTTAAAAAAATAATAATAATGAAATAAATAAAAAAATTAAATTAAAAAAAAATAATAATAAATGCATAAATTCAAAACATGATTATCTAACAGAGCTGGTTTTCTAATTTGAGCTGTATGTCAATCCTAAGAATCATTCTTGTAAGTTCAAAAATAATAAGTAACAGTTTTCTTTTCATAACGTTTGAGGTGGCATGGCACGAAGTAGGTTTTTTTTATCAATGTTGATGCAATATTACATAATGATTAACTGTATAATAACCACCAATTTTTAATTATCTACTATTAATAACGTGGACATTAAGAAAACTTGATTGCCACTGGGATTAATGCCCTTGGGAGCTCCAAGTCCCACATTGAAAATGTCAATCTGTGAAAGATAAAAATTTCACAAAAATGTGGTATAAAAAAAAAACCAAAAAAAAAAAATTAACCAATAATACAGATTTTCTAACTCAAGCTGCATTTTAGTCCTACATTTCTTTCCTGTAAGTTAAAAAAATGACATTGTTTTTCTTTAATGGTCACTGTGGAGGCAGTGCCCAAAATAGGGTTTTCTTCAATTTAATGCAATATTACATAATGCTATAAGCATAATGACCAGCAATTTTTAATAATAAAAGTATCATGAATGTTCAGAAACAATGGAAGTTCAAAGTCACACCTTGAAAATGTTGACATGTGAAAAATTAATTACTTCTAACAAAAAACTACATAATTTCCAGAAAAGTTAACTAATTAGACAGGTTTTCCAATTGAAGCTGTATTTTAGTTGTTTGTTACTTTTCTGTAAGTTTGAGAAGAGTAAGTGACATGGTTTTCCTTTAATGGTCACTATGGAGGCAGTGTCCAAAATAGGGTTTTCTTCATTTTTGATGCAATATTACATAATGCTTAACAGCAAAATGTCCATAAATTTTTAATAATAAAATAAAAGTATTATGGACATTCAGAAAATGTGACAAGCAAAAGTCTTCAAGACCATGGAAGTCCAGAGTCACACCAAAGAGATACAAACAAGAGATAACTGTACTGAAACTTTTATTTCCATTTTCAACACCTTTTTTACATTAAACAAAATAATCACATACTGACATTTTATATGATAAACTAAGAAAATTGCTGACATAAGAAAAATATCAATAAAACAATTTTCAATGTCCAATTTGCTCCATTCTGAGCTTCTGAACACAGTAAATGAATCTGACATACTGAAATAATATGAGTTTATTTCCTTTTTTGACACTTTATTTCAAAATACACAATAAGTTTTACCATCATTTTTATATAATCTATTAACAATATTGTTAAGATGCAGAAAATGTCAAAAGAACACTTTTTACGCATCCAATTAGTTAAAAAATGAGACTGTTAACATGCCTAAGAATTAAATGAGGAAAAATCACTTAAATTAAAAAAAAAGGGCATAACTTCAAAACTTGAAAGATCAAGCTTATTTTTGAAATTGATCTGTATACTAGTAATATTGATCACTCCTGTGAGCTGCAAGACAATAGGCCGATCGGTTTTCCTTGAAATGTGTTATCAGTGTATCATATAAGCTGAAAAAAAACCCAGCATAACTTTTGTAAAAATGCTCCAATCAAGCTGATTATCGGTTTTCCTTGAAATGTGTTATCAGTGTTGTATATATGCTGAAAAAAGCCAAGAAAAAAAAAAAAAAAAGATAACCTTTGAAAAAATGGCCCGATCATGCTGATTTTCAAACTTAATCAGTTCTGTAAGTTTCAAGCCAAAACGTAAAATGTTTTACCACTTATCGTGTTATCAGTGTTGCATATATGCTGGAAAAAAAAAAAAAACTTTTGAACTCGACTTGTGTATCATGAATATTAATCAGTTCTGTAAGTTTCAAGCCAAAAGGTAAAATTGTTTTCCACTTATCGTGTTATCGGTGAAAGTGTATGGCACTGTCGATAACAGACGTAGGTGACGGCTATCAGACACATCTGTGTCTGTACAGAAAAATGCCAAAGATTTCAATATTTCCACGCCAAAGATTTCAATATTCCACTGTTTTTTCAACACCTTGTCATGACAAACTAAAATAAAAAGCTTCCCGACTCCATTTTTTTTTTCTTTTACATAAACACTTTTAGATTTCAATATAGTCAGGGATTTTGTCTCAAATTATGTGCATCATCATTCATGTTTTTTTTTTAATGTGATTGTAGGGTTATGATTGCTTCTAAGCAAGATATTATTACAGGTAAAGCAGATACGTTTTTCTTTTGATTATCCAATCCGACATACAAAAATATAAAATACCATTTTATCTAATCACATTCCAGACGTTCATAACTTCTAATGCTTTAAATAAAGCTATTTTCAAATAAAGCTTATTTGCCTTCACGTGTGTGTGTGTGTGTGTGTGTGTGTGTGTGTATGTGTGTGTGTGTCACAATATAAAATGTGTCACACTATAAAACAAAAGTACAAAAGTTATTTACCAAAACCATTTCAAAAATATCAATTGTGAAGACCCAAAATCTCCAAACATATGTTACACACATACATAACACTGTCACAATAAAGTATATTTACTTGTATCCATTAAAAACCATTTAAAATAACTATAATTTTGTACTTTGTGCAGTATGTATATATACATATGGCACTACAACATTCCCTGAGTATAAGCAATCACCACAACAGTTCTAAATGGAGAAAAAAAACTTAACTTTGCATTCCTTTAATACATTTTACTGACATGGTTATATGTATCTATAAATTATGCATATGTAAATAATAAATCATCATAGATAAAAGCGTCATATATATAAAATCCTTAACATATTTTAAAAGACATGTGTCAAGTAATACTCTGTTTACACATTAAAAGTTTGTAATATTGCATGAGAACATTTCTGAACAAGGTTCAACCAGGTATAATTTTGATTAACTCAGATTTTAGTTCATCATTTAACCTTTCATAAATGACCAAATTTCATCAAATATCTCAAAAATTTTGAAGGGCAAGTCAAATGTCTTCAACAATTGTTGCAAATAAAGTTTGCTTAGCCCTAGAAAAAGTTAAAATGTCTCAGCCAATCTCTTAATATAAACAAGTTGTAAAGGTGAAGATGGAATTATAGTGCCACATCCTAGAGGTTGCCCCATCTCAGGTTTGTAACCCAGCACATTCATCCTGGATAACTTCTTCAGTGCAGGAATAGAAACACTCTCATCTTTTATAAAGAACTCCATGGGGATGTTCCCATCTACCGTCTTGGCCATGGCTTTAATGATGCATTTCCCCTCCTCTTTTGTCCAGTTTGGTTCCCCATATCTACGCACTAGACCCCTAGACATCATTGCTGGATATAGCAACAGATAGGCTTGGCGCATGGCTCTGGGACTCAGTGGATTTAGCCCTTATAAAGAGAAATTCAATATTCCATAATGTGGTGCTTAAATGACAAAAATATTAGTGACCAAGGCAAGCATTTATAACATCTTAGCTTGTGTAATCTTGGTTTGCAGAATCATACTGCAGATGCTCCTGTTTGCCAGAATACACCTACTGGTAGGGCCTGTAACAGTGAAAGGAGACGCCTGGTGATTGTTAGGAATCTGATGACCTGATTGTTTTGCCCGAACTTACACAAATAACCAATATTGTCAACCATTTAGTTTGTGTGAACCTTATTTATGGCTGAATAAAATTTAGATTAAAAAATTTAGATATAAAAATTTAATATTAAAATGTATAAATAACTTACAATGTTCACCATCCCCTCCATGCAACAAATTTTCAAAATTGCTGACACTCAGGACCTGTGAATAATGATAGGCACGACCCCCAAGAAACTTGTACATCTCTTCAAAGTGGGGGATGTTCTTTTCTTTCAGGTGGTGACCTAGAACCTCAGCTTGGGAGAGCAAGGACTTCTTCAATTCCATGTATAATGTGTGTGAGCTGACAGCATCCAAGTCATCTATCCACAAAGGACTTACTTTGTGGCCCACTAAAATAAATATGTACTAATTTTAGATGCTTTGTGAAGTCTTAGACTTTATTCATCTAAGGTGAGATTGATTAATATAGTCAGTGATCGATTGAATGATGTGTAAAATTTACATACATCTCCTAGTTATATACTTAATCCAGTGTCTTTCTGGATAACTCCTTGCACATGAATAGTATACTTAGGCTTCGTTCACATGGAATGTCTATTTTCTTAAATTCTATTTTCTATTCGCGGTATGTCTTATGATCACGGTCTGTGCCCTGAATATCCCGCCGCGTAATTATTGGCAGCGCGAGCCAGTTACTTATAGTAACTTATAGTAACTGGCTCACACTGCCAGTAATTACGCCGCGGGATATTAAGGGCACAGACCGTGATCATAAGACATACCGCGAATAGAAAATAGAATTTAGAAAATAGACATTGCATGTGAATGAAGCCTTAAAGAATGTATACTTACAGAGATCTGACAGTTGTGTAAAAAACAAACCATTGCTGGTGGACAAAATAACATCCATCAGGCGTTCCTGTTGAGTGACCTGAATGTAAGCTATAAACATGTTATTAGGTAATGAAGCAGAAAATGCCACTGCTTTTGTGATTAGTATAAAATTCTTACACTTATGCCAGTAGGAATCTTATTAAGTAATCAAATCATGACTGCTTTATAAAACTGACTGAAAACTTAAAAACAGTATAAATGAACACCAGCCAAAATACCACATACTTCTTTTTAAGTTTGGAAAATAATTCTAACTCTGCTCACTCACCTGGCCTATCCACTGCAACAACTGATCCATCTCTCTTGAGTCTAATGTTTGCAAAATGTGTGCTGCATGGATGTAAATTACAGGGTGGTAGATGTCCTTTTTCATATTCCTCAGATGCTTTTTTCACCAATGTTTTGTAGAACCTTAGGGCTGCTGGAAGGGTCTCTGCTTGCTAGCAGACAAAAGGAAGTTAGTTCATGTAGACTATATATCTGTATATTTAAGAAATAAATTAGACTCAGGTAAGGTTCATAAATTAAAGTAATTGAACTAGTGATTACTACGTATATCTTGGCACCATGGTGCCACACTGCTGGATCATGAATTCTCTCGCAAAACAAAGAGAAAATATTTGTGAAATCTTAACTATAATACAGAAAGATAAAGAAAAACCTTTGTTGCTTACATGAGAGACATACATGTATTTACGTAAAAAAAAAAACAAAAAACAAAAAAAAACAAAGACAGCACAATTTACTAACTGATTGGAGAATTTCTTCAATAGATTTCCCTTTCAATGAATGCGAGTCCTTTTCTGACCGATGAGGAAATGGAATCCCCATGAGAGTGGCTGAGCCTTGCAGTAAAGGGGAAACGTCCATGAGAAATCCGCCCAAACCTTGTTTTACCTTTATCAAAATTTAAAAACCTCTAACTTAGTCATGTCAAGAAAAAATTTTGCTATATCTGCTTAGTGTGGTACATGTCCTTTTGGCATTTGAAGAATATTCAGATTCAGGTTTCTTAAGTAGGCAAAAACAATTAAACCTAGTCCTAAACTTCCACAGCATGTAGGATACCCACATTATACTTTATTAACAGATTGCTGAACCCCTCTTTGCACAAAAGTCAACTTACAATATATATACACACTTTTGTTGATCATTACTAAGGAAAATAATAAATCTACCTCTTAATAAAATTTTCATCATGATCAGCCCAGATACTTTTTCACCATTTTTGGAGACACCTTTTTAATGACTATCCCATTTTTTAAAAAATTTAGCTTTGATAAAAGTTAACTTTAATTTGTACCTTTGACAATACTCCAGTCAGCTGGTGAGATTGACCTTCAGGTGACCTGAGATCCAGAGTCATGGGTGGTGGGTGCAGTAGGTGTTCTCTCATGGCAATGGTTAAAGCCTGCTTAACAATAGAAGTTTTCCCAACATCTGGTACACCAAGCAGCACTAGTGTAGAGTTCAGAGGTTGGACATATTTCTCACTTTCATATTGACCTATATGCTTCTGAACTTGTTTAATGATTTTTTTGTCATTGTTTGGCTCAATGTTACATTATCTGGATTTTCATTTTTCTTTTTTTCATCAGCTATCATCCAAGCATCATGCCACTGACAGAGAGGTGTTTTGAAGCGCTCCAGTAAAAGTTTTATCTCCTTGTGGCGGTTCACAAGAATGCTCCCCTGATGGATCATAAGTGTATGGACGACTGACAGTGATTGTGGATATATTGTGTGTTCTGATTTGGTATTTGAGCACTGACAGCCTGGCACAAAACACACGTGGAATAGTCCTGCTCATCATAATATTTCATTCTCTTCTGATATATGAAATATGGAAATTTCTGAAGTCATGTTGGACTGAAATGAAATATAACTGTACTTTCAACTACATTTGTGTTGGTTAGCAAATATTTATATAATTTTATGGTACATTTGTAACATGAAAATCTGACTCCCATGCAAATCACCCCCAGTCAAAGTTTCATAATGAAAGTCTGACTCCCCCCATGAAATTTTGACCCCCTCCCCCAATAAAACTTTATTAATCTTAATTTACTTGAGTATATGACGTTTATCTTATAGTGTGGATAATGGAGGATACATTGGCACTTTTTGTTAGTATGTAGGTGAAAATTTTAATGAGAAAATAAGAAAATTAAAACAGTGTGTTTTACCATCAAACTGCCAAATATTTCCAATATATTTTTCATAAAGTATACTAAAAGGAAAGATTGTTGAATTGATCACCAATTATCAAATAAATAGCTTTTTCATAGGGGAGTCATAGGGTGGTAAAATACACATTTTTAATTTTCTTATTTTCTCATTAAACTTTTCACCAGCAAACTAGCAAAAAGTCCCAATGTATCCTCCATTATGCATACTACAAGATACAAGTCATATTCTCAAATAAAATAAGATTTATAAAGATTTGTGGGCGGGAGTCAAAATTTCATTGAGGGAATCACATTTCCCCATTATGAAAATTTGACTGGGGATTAAGATTTTCATTTTCTTTCATTATGAAAACCTGACTGGGTAGTCACAATTTAAGGGAATCAGATTTACATGGTACACTGGTAACATGGGACAATAAGCCAAAATTCCATTGTGTTGTTAACTGGTTGAAAATGATTCTATATAAATCAGACCCGAGCAATGCTACTGACATGACAATTTCACATGACTTAAAAAATTACAAAAAAATTTGTTTTCATTAAATGGAAGACAAGTTTTTTTTTGCATTATATGATACACTAGTGGGGTATTCTTAAGTCTTTTTTCTGTTCAGTAACCGATCAAGGTAACAGCCAAGCATGATGAATGAACTTTTTGTATCATTTTTAAACACCCAAACCCAATTATAGAGGTGTTTTTTACATGCTGAAGTATCAAAAAATAAAATTGAATGAATTCAAGTTGTATTCAATTTTTCAATACATATATGTGTATAGAACAAAAATCCATGGCTGTCTCAATTTTACATCTACATTTAATTTTTACCATGCCTATACCTTATGTAAGAAGCCTAAATGGTAACGTACTGGCATATTCCGGTAACGTATGTTCCCAGCCATATAATTTAATTTTCATATAATGTTCCAATATATTTTGTAGTGATTCAGTCATGGTAAATTATATATGATATAAAGATGTTTTTATAAACATTTAAACTGTAACTAAAGGGGCTCTGTATCATGGTTAATACTACGTAACACGCTCCCCAGAAAAATTGTCAGAAAGTTTAATTTCGCCCAAGTACCCAGTACTTGGTGCAATAGGAAACAGGGTTTGCTGTTGCTGACTGAAAAATATATATTGTGATTTCATGACAGTTTGACATTTCTGATATAATATTTGGACCACGAATGGAAAACAGTTTAGTACCTCCGCCAAGGAGGTTATGTTTTCACCCCTGTTTGTCCGTCTGTCATCAACATAACTCAACAAAAGTAATGGACCAATTTGATGAAATTTTCAGGAACTGTCAGAAGTGGGCCAAGGAAGAGATTTTTAGTTTTTGGTGGTGATCCAGATCAATAATCAATCAATTATCAAAAAACTAAGTTATGGACCGATTTTGATGAAATTTTCAGGAACTGTCAGAAGTGGGCCAAAAAACAGACGATCAGTTTTTTGGTGGTGATCCGGATCAATAATCAATCAATAATCAATAATAAAAAATATCGAAAATTTAGGGGTGAAACAGCATTGGATGGAGACTTGGCTGCCTTGGTGGAGGTCTGCGCTCTCTGAGCTAGTGCTTTTCTAGTTAAATACTTAATTTACAGTCGTATTCCCCCCTTTCTAATATTCAGTGACAAGCAAACTAAAAACAATAAAAAAAATTAATTAACTGCTCTATGCAGAAGATTATCATAATTTTTTACAAAGTGATACTTGGAGGTGATAAATTAAAGAACAAAACCAGTGGGTTTGGGTGACGTATGTTCCACTTTGGGCTTAGACGATGAATTACTTTTTCTTATTCATGGTTCCAGGAGAGTGAAACTTTGATACAAACTTTTTCATGTGGGATCCTCAAATAATAATAAATAATCAAACATAGCTTGTAATCTGTGCACTAAATATTTTTAAGATTATGCCTGTGACCTCATTTGGATTTGGATGTAAATCAATATCTACCCCCCCTAGTAGTAACTCGGTGTAGACCTCTATCTCTCTATTATTCAACGGACTAGTGTTAATGTTGGCTAACGTTTTACTAACAAAGTTTCCCCTAAAACTGCTTACTTGCTGTGGCAAAATAGACACGTAAGACTATCAGGACCGCGCCCCTCATCTACTATCACAGACTCTATCACAGATCCCCCGTCCTCTGCTCGACACTCTGCTCAACTCTGTTTCTATTTCTCTTGCACCGCTTACAGCAAAAATTAATTGACCAACATATTCTACATTTCATTTCAGTCATATCAATAAATATATCTAAATAGAAAAATGAAACATAATAAGGTAAATAGAAAGTCAATATTCTTGTCATATTCCATCGATACATTTGTTTTTTTATATAGCATATGTGGGGTAATTGTGTAAAAGGTGAAGGTCGAAGAGCTCACGTTTAGCTCCATGAAATTTCTTGATATTAATTTATTTTGTGATCGTAATGTCGTGTTAGTAATTTATTTGATTACATTATGGGAGTGATATATTCGTCCGCCAAGCGATTTGTTATGAACTATAATTATAGCAACAGGGCAATGAGAGAACTCAGTCGCCAAGAGAAGAAGATTAAACCGCCGCCAAGACATAAATCGGCTGGAGCAGCACGTTTAGAAGAAGTCGCAAAAGAGCAAGGTATATATAGCATTTTCCTGATTGTCATAAAAGTAAGTGGAGTATTCGCTAAGTCAGTGGATAACATCATTGTTTTTGACATACGGCTCTGCTGCTGCCATTATTAACATTTCAACAATATCGATCATTTTGAAAAAAATGTGGATGATTAAAAGAGCAAAGCAGCTGCATGGTTTAATCAAGGAGTTATAACAGAAGGAGATTACACGCCAGTCCAACCCCCCCCCCCCTTCCAGGCTGTACGACCCGTACAACCTTTCTTTGGTCACTTTCATACAGAGGTGAGACGCCTCTCTCTACACCACGCTGAGGTGAGACGCCTCATGCAGTACGCTGTACACAGCTACGCCCACACTCTCCATCAGATATAACTTTAATCTGATATATCAAATCACTCCCTCACACATACGTAACGAAGGAAAACAAAGGGATTTTGAGCATTAAATCTCAACCCCAAGCGTCCCACTAACAAGCTCACAGCTTCTAACTAGGGGCGCTGTCAAAACACACGTACCCAGGGGCCCAGCTTTGGATCGTGTTATTTTGATCTGAGGTAGTTTAACTAAGGCATGAGCCGACCACCCCCAAACGTTATGCATTTAAAAGCACTTAATTACCTGTTTTTTGAAAACCTTGTCCAACGTAATATCATATAAATTCTGTATTTCTCTCATTTTTTAGAAACTTGGGACTCCGTTTCTGTTTCTGTCCTCAAAAATCAACAGACGAAGGCACAGATACTAACAAACGAGATTTAAACGAGAGTAACAATTAAGCGTAACAGAGATAGGCATCCATTGTTCTCTGGGTTCTATTCATTCCGACCAATGAGAGACCGTAATACGGGCTCCGCCCCCACGCGTGTAATCTCCTTCTGTTATAACTCCTTGGTTTAATTAGCCTAGGGCAGAAAGTAGCACACAGTTATCATCATTTGATGCAAGGGGAATTTATTTAAAGGTTTCAGAATTTTAGTGTCCATACCCATAGGTGTAGGGAAGTAAGTGCAAGAAGCTTATTCCCAGACGTATATTTTTAAGAATTGAATGTGTGTGTGTGTGTGTGTGTGTGTGTGTGTTTGTGTGTGTCTGTGTGCGTNATGAGCCGACCACCCCCAAACATAATGTATCTTATGTTGGATCCTAGGGCAACAGAAGGGGGTCCAACAGAAGGTTATCAGCAGAAAATTAACGAGAGCTTACTACAGTACTAGGTTATGATAATGGGTTTTGATTTTCTGGATATATAGATATTTATAGATGAATCTTTATGACCACACTGAATGTACCAGTACAAAACTGGAACTTTTACAGTTACAGTATAAAGCCAGTGACCCATTGAAGCTGTTTTTACCTTTTGGCTGAGAGAGACATGTGTAGACCCTTGGTCATATATAGAAGTGATCTTAAGCAATGTATAGAAATGAACATCACATGCTCATTATGCAAGCTTTTAAGTCATGTGTACTAATCTTCTTAATTTCTAGTTTTAATCAACATTTATCATTAATTTCCTCAGCCAGCAGAACAACCAATGGAAGGTGCAAATGAAGAAGCCCCTGCAGCTGAGGAGCCTGCTGCGGAAGCTCCTGCAGAAGCCCCAGCTGAGACAGGAGCAGAGGCAGAGGGAGCAGCAGAGGAACAACAACCTGAACAGCCCCCTGCAGAAGCACAAGAAGGTAACATATACTCATTAAAATACAGTAAAATTGGTATTAGACTTTGATATTTTCCTCAAAAACATTTTGCTTGGTCTTCTGCATAACTACATGAGGCATTGAAAATCTGTAATGATATAATGAAGTAAAATATTTCATTAAAGAATTAACTGCATAACTACTTAAAGCTAATGAATCAATATTAGAAATCTGCAAGGGTATGATGACATTGTATACATCAATAATATCATGTTGCAGACACGAGTATGGAATCTTCCACAGTTTGAAAAACTATTCATTTTCCCTGTAGGTGGTGAAGCTCCCCAAGAAGATGCAGCCCCTCCAGCTGAGGAGGCTGCAGCAGAGGGAGGTGAAGGAGGAGATGAGACAAAAGCTGAGGGAGAGGAACAGAAACCAGATGGGGAAGAACCCAAGGCAGAAGGAGAGGAGGCTGTGCCAGCTGAGGGGGAGGAGGCCAAGCCAGTGGATGAGGCCGCAGAAGGAGGTGAAGCTCCAGCAGAAGGAGAAGGAGGAGAGGTTGCAGAGACAGCAGAGAAAACAGAAGATGGTGAGACTGGACAGGAGGCTCAGCCTGCTGAAGGTAATTGGTGGATATTTATCTATTTCAAATTTATATTCCAATTATTCGATTTATAATTTCCCAAAAGTTTACCTTGAAAATTTATTTCCCATGTTATATTTTTAGCAAATAAACTAGAGAATTCGAAAGTTTGTTAAGTAATTTGTCATTTGTATTACAACAAATTTTGTTGAAAGGTTTCAATGAGGTTGCCTTTTTCCAAATGGTCCATGCTTCTTCTGTAGGAGAAGGCGAGCCAGCAGAAAAGCCCACTGAAGGTGAAGAAGGAGAACAAGCACCTGCAGAAGCAGGGCAGGAAGCTCCAGCTGAAGGTGCTGAGGAAGGAGCAGAGAAACCCCCAGAAGGTGAAAAAACAGAGGAAGAAAAACCCAAATCACCTGTACCTCAGGTAAATTACCTGGCATTCTTATGTACCAACTACCTGTGTAATCAAGACAATTTGCAGAACACAAGAATCTTGTTCAGATTAATTAAAGGCATCGGTCCTTTATACAGTTTCTTAGCTACTCACTGCGAAGCTGCACAAGGTTCTTTACCATGCGATATTATAACAGAATCAATCAATTATTTTAGTTCAGTTTATATATCAGCTTACTTTCTTAGAATAAAAGTCCTTGTGACTTGACTCGTAATTTGTTTAAATGTACTGGTACATGTTCATGCAAGTGTGCCACTTTTTCATTTTACATCTATCTGACCCCCCTCCTTCCCCCCCCCCCCCAAAAAAAAAAACACATTTTTTAAAAATTGTTATATACATGTAACTTTTTTTCCTCCTCAGAGTGATACCTTTGCAGAAGGGGAGAGACCAGAGAGCCCAGTAGCAGTAGGAGAAAAACTTTCCCGTGAGGGCAGTCCCACTGGGGAGAAGGAGAAAACTGATGGCCCTGAAGCTATTAGACCATCTACTCCTGATAGAGAAAGTATGCTTATTTGATTATAATTTATTTCAGTCTTCTAAACATTGGTGAAGCACCTTAGAAAGCTTTGTTTTGAAGTTAAGCATTTGATTACCTTTTAAATTGAAAGAAAAAAAATGAAAAATTGTAGAATATTTCAAAGTTTTAAGTTAATGACAAAAATTCTTGAATTATCGTGAATAAGCACTGACTGATATTCCTTACCATTTTAGTTTCTGACTTGGACATACCACGGGATACAGCAATGGATGATATCATTGAGGAAGAGCCAGCAGGACCACTGATCAGCAGGGAGGAGTTAATAGAAAGATACCATGTAAGTATAACAGCGATCAAAGCAAAAACTAGTTATAATTGGCACAGACAATCAGGGAATATATTTTATATATTATCTGTTAAAGGTACGCATTACTGAATTATAAGTGTGTTTATGTTTTTGTATTAGTATCTATATCATATGATGTCTCAGTGTTGCAATCCTTTAGTCACCAGTTGCCATTCCTGGAAAGGGAGGGTGGTGTATTGAATGGAACTAAATTGTTAATATTTACAGTATAAACTGTATACATACATTTTTTAGGCTGCCATAGCTGAGAGAGAGCAGCTTCAACAACAAAACTACCAGTTCCAGCACAAGCTGGCTGAAGTGTTTAGAAAGAAGAAGACTGATGATTCTGGCAAACAGGAAACAGATAAGAATGTGACAGATCAGGAACAGAGATATTTGAAATATATGGGTAGGTGTTGTCTCCAACAGTTTTATTGCAATTTTTTGATTGTATTTTTCAAAATCCTGTCATGTAGTAAAAAACTGACTACTCATTTTTTAAAATAAATTGGCATCTCATCTCATTTCATCCGTAATTTATCAAAATAAGAAAACTGCATATCAAAATCTTCAGTACATGGTATTGATTAAAATGATAAAATTAAAAGAAAAATTGAATTGAAAGTAAAGAAAGTATCATATAATGCCTGATTTCAGCCAACTTGGATGAGCTGCGTAGACAGGATTCCCAGTTGAGGGAGGAGTACAGGAACCAGATAGAGGAGCTGAAGTTTCAGTGCCAGGAGCACCAGTCATCTGTGGATGAGGAGAGGGAGAGATATATGGAGTTTAAGAAACAAGTGGCACTGAATTCCATCAACTCCAGATCTGGGAAACCAATCCCTCCCAGGGTAAGTGTAGCCATGGGAAAAGATCTTGTAGGTCACCAGCTCTGTACATTTCCAAATATTCTATGATTTTTTTTTCTTTGTCCTCAGTGTCCACACTGGCATTATTCCACTCTGGCAACTCTTTTTATCAATACTCTTTTGAGTACTTTAATGTGGGCATTGCCGATTCCTGAAAATGACAAATTTTATTAATAGCACATTTGTTTGTTATTTTTGCAGGATATTGAGCACTTTTTATTACAAGAAAACAAGAAGGAATCAGAAGTTGTCAATGTCAGGCTGGAAAACATAAAGCTGAAGAATAAACTGAGAAAGAAGGAATTGCAACTCAAATCTAAGGTTTGTATCTTGCTGGCTATTTGTAATAAGAGTAATGTAAAATGTTCCTTTTTTGCAGACACTTGTCACTTCTCACTTCCATACTTATTCATTTTTTATTATTATAATTTTATTAATGTTATTATTATTTGATATATCATAAAAATGAAAATTAGTTTCACACCTGATTTTAAGTAAATTGATCAGCATTTTAACATATTCAGTAATTTTCAACATTTCGTAATATTATAGTATTTTACACACTAACCATGGAAACAAAATATTGTCTATTGCAGGAAGAGCTTGCAGCTGGTCTTCACATGATTGACTTTGAACAGCTCAAGATAGAAAATCAAACTTACAATGAAAAGATTGAGGAGAGAAATGAGGTAGGTTTTTGTTATTTGTTTGAGCATAATCAAAATTTTGGTCTGTTATTATTTAGAGTACATAGCAAGGCAAAACATGCTCTAATGAAGTGGAATTGTGTCAAGCTTTCAGCCAGTCCCAATACAAGGATGAAGAAAAAAACAAGTAATATTTTTAAACTGCCTTTATCAAGACAAATTAGTTATATTTATCTGCAAAATGGAAAATAGCGTGCTGTCATTCATCTAGACCAAATTTTTATTGTAGGAACTTCTAAAATTGAGGAAGAAGATCACAAGCACTGTGCAAGTGTTGACTCACCTGAAGGAGAAGCTGCAGTTTGTGCAGGGTGAAAATCACGTCCAGAAACAACAACTCAGAGAGGTAGAAGCCCTGGTGGGAAGTGTAAGTCTTCAGCACTTCGCTTTATTATAGTTTAAATGTAGTGTTTAGAAATCTTATCTCAAACTTTACAAGTCCATTTCATGTCATTTTAATGACCTTTTTCTCAAGAGATGAGAAAAACTAGCTATAGTATCAGTGACAATGCGAGCCAATTTTTTAGATTGTTTTTCATTTTCACATTTGCCAACTAAATGCATACATACAGTGATTTGAAAGTGAAAAGCTGGCATGCATTAGAATTGAGTTCAGAGTAAGACTAAAATATTTACCCCTCTAGTAATTTCATTCGATGTAGAAACATGAGCCATTTTCATTTATACTTTTAGCACAGAAGTGTGGAAGTTGCATGCATACAAGTTGCAAAATAAAGTCCATGATTTCTTTTCTTTTTTTTTCCAGAAACGAGACATCCTTTCCAGAACAAAACAAGCCAGGGATGCATTAAGAATAGATAACCAAAGACTGAGACAAAACTGTGGCCTGCTAGGAAATGAACCTTTGTTGAGAGATTTTGAGGAAAGAAAAGATGATAGTGAGGCACTGAATAAAAAGTTAGAGGACTTAAAACTCAGGCACGCTGAATTGACATTAAATACAACAAGTGTCAGAAGGAAACTGGAGCAAGCCAGAACAGGACGGCCATAAATGTCCTCCTAATGTGACACTGCTGGACTGACTGCAAATGGATATATAACAACTCTATAGCAAACTTGATACTTTATTTGCTTTAAAGCAGTCACATTCAAATCCACATTCATACCATAAAAAAAATTTTAATCATATCCATTTTTGTAAAAAATGTACATACATACATGTTAATATAAAATATATAATTATCAACTGGATATTACTCGTTTTATTTTTACACTTAACTTTGAAAATAGTATTTTATCACCACTGTGATCTTAACACGATCTTTCTCATCTTTTACATTTCCATACCACATACATTTTCTACAAACACTGTAGATTGTAAAAGCTGTCAAAACATTAAGTATGGAGTAAAACCTCTGCAAACATTGACAAAATTGGATTTTGTTGGATTTTGACAAATTTATCCAGTTGATAACCCCTGTCCCATGTTCTTTTAAGTCTGAGAAAAGCAAAATGTGTCACATCCTTTTCACATCAGTTGTTCATCTGAACAAGGTTCTCCAGTTCTTCTCTTGCATCAACTGCAAATTTTTCAAACTCTGCTATTTTGCTCTCTGCACTTTTCATCTAAAATTATAAGAAAATATCATGATAGAATTGCATGAACTTATTTTGTAGTGGAAACTTTCCCTAAAAAACGGCCTAGCTGTCATTTGGATGTTGGTCTCCTCAGACGGCTTATAAAATTTGAGGGATATAACAGCTTGATATCTTGAGATGGCTGGACAGCCTGGAAATTTTTCCATAAAGTAATTTGATGTACAGGATCCAGATTATAGGCCAATTAATGAGCACATTTTCCCCACTGAGGCTGGAAAAAATTGGTACAGCTCACAGGTTTATAAACTTATTCTGGTCAGTCAGTAATAATGTTTTTATGCCCAATCACCATAAACATTCACACTATTATTCATACCAAGTAACCAAATAACACAAGTTATTGGTTGTTTCAAGATTTGGCCAATTAAGGCCATTTTAAAAATATAACTGTAACAGTAAATTGTGTTAAAATATAATTTTACATTGCAACTTATTGTTTCCAAAATATTAAAACAGATGTCAGTGATCAGTAAGACTAATTTTCCAAAGTTTTATGCTGTTATCAGTCAGCACAAATTATCATTAAATATAACTTACAAAGTTAACTTTATTTCATTTATTTCATTTTTAAGCTTGCAAAGCTTCTTTGTCAATACTTACAATCCTGATAGTTTGTCTTGTACATTCAGTCTTGAAAAATTCCGCCATAGTGCAACTATCTCCATGAGCAAGAAATGGACAGCTTGCTGAGTGAGATTCATGCTCCTTCCTGAAAATATGAATTTCAAATAACTTTGAATAAATGTATGTATCTAAAGGCTTAAGCTGCATTCATTTTCTAAGCAATGCTGTCTAGTCAAAATTTTATGTTATTTTTCTTTTTTGATGTAGTTTCTCTCTTGGTTTGTTTAATGTTAATAGTGTAAGATTCATTTGCAATACATATGTACCATGGTTTTAATTAGTAAGTTTTAGACATTTGATTCATGAAGAAGTGAATGGATTTTTATGGCCTGCTCTACAAACTAAAAGAAACTCTCTAGGCTATTAAACAGTATGCAGCATGGGTTGATCTGTCCTAGTGATTCATTATCATCTTCTTAGTAATGATACCCTTTACGTGGCTCTTGTGTGCTTATAATCCCTATCATAGTATAGATCATGATGTATAGTATAGATGTACAACAAATAGTCCAAGGCTTATCAATTAAAGCACAGGGCACTATGTAAGTTTAAAAAAAAAAAAAAAAAAATGGCATCCTAAATGCAGATCTGCAGATTTTCAAACAATATTCTAGATACAGTTATTACCATGGGTCATCATCTGGTTCCCAACCTTCCAGTTCTTTACAGCACACAAAACACTTCACCAAATCTGGGGCTTGGTCAGTCGGGCAGTGGTAAAATCCTGCGGCTGCCATCTGAATAAATATATTAAAAAAAATTTAAATATCAGTATTTGGGCACCCTTTTCCACATGTGTAATACCTGGGTTTTTACTCCAACTCCATACTCCCTATGGATAGACAAATTGCAAATATTAGTACTAGTTGCTCAATCTTATATTTTCAACATAAGGTACATTGTTGCTATTCGAAATAAAATCAGTCATTTGCAGCAACCGTCATATACTGTAAGTAATGATTATACACCTCGCCTTGACTACTGTAACTCTGCGCTCTGGTTGCACCAAGGAACAGACAAAAATAAATAGTAGCATATTTAAAATATCTCAGCATGCCTCTTAACCTTTCCAGATTCTGTTCCACAAGCTTACTAGAAACTTATTTTATGGACTCTCCCTATGGGAGAATATGGCGATTTCATGAAATCCGTTTAAAATACTAAACCGATTTTGATCGTTTTTTGGGCGATAAAGTATATAAGTATCTGAATCTGAAACTGAATTAGGTTTGATCCACTCGCCAAGTCACTTGCTCACAGTGAGCGTATACCACCCTAACATCAGGGGTTCTAGAATTATGAGAGCAAAATGATAAACAAAAGTTATACATGTACCTTTTCAGGAGTGCAAGTACAGTTACTTGTGAATGGCCACTTGTTAAACGATGCAAGGCGGTGTTCTGGGAGATTGTACCGAAACATCTTCTCCTCTTCTGTCATGTCAATGTCCTCCACTTTCATTTTAAATGTGCCAGGTGAAAACAATCTGCAACAAGGAAATATTTGGATTCAAAAATGGCGGTTCTAATATAAAACAAAGAACAAGTTGGAACAATCCTCTGAATGATAATGCTGAAAACAATATCATTACAAGCCCATTACCCCATAAAATAAATAAATATATAACTTTACTTTCCAGAATTAAATTCAAATTTTTCTTAAAGAGACAATATTACAAAATTGACAAAATCTCAATCTTTGTTTTTCTATGTGCTCACTTCCGGTATGCACATTTCTGCCTGAAGCAAAAAAAAAAGTTTGTTGGGTAGAGAGGGTAATATTCTCTTGCTCGCGAATCATCTCTTGGTTCTTCTTTGCACTAGAGTTTTATGCTGTTTTACCACTTTAATTAAGTAATTTAGTTTGAAATGTGTGAAATGAGCATTGCAAGATATGTGGCGTATAAAATGAACGTTTCACGCTTCTCTGGAAAAAAGTGGCTTTCACAGCTAAGGCAAATAGGGCCTACCCAATGGGGCCCACAAAATTGGTGGCACTTCTCATGATTTTAATTTTGCTTCTTTTTGTATATGAAATTTGCGCCAAAAAAGCCTAATATTGAAACGATGTAGTCAAATAAAACTTTTAAGGCTGAACCTTATATAATAATATTATTATTTCAGTACCTAAACGTAACCTCGTGCGACCGTTATTCTGTCTCAAGAAGAAACCCGACCAAACAAAAGTGACATAACACTTAAGTCAAAGACAGGTAAAGATAAGACGATCGAATGTGCCAGTATGCCAAATCAGTATAGGCCCTATACTGATTGTAAACTGTCATTCCGGTCAATTTGTATGAAATCTGATGAAACTAGCATGACATCGGCGCTATCTTTCAATATCAATTCGTGCTACACCATACAGCGATTGTGACAACCGAGATAACATAAGATCAAGTTCTTTGCGTGAAATTTTAGATACGTTTATTTGATATTTTTATCATTTGTCTAAAGTGTTCTTAGAATAGAATCGATATCTAACTATAATTACCTTTGTAAACAAATAATTAGTTTTTTTACGGGGTAATTTTCTGCATATGATATAAAAACATAGTATACACGATTTACCCTTTACTCGTACTGGTTGCACAAGAACTGACGGAGAACTGGAACAAATGTAGAGAAATTTGAGGAAAAAAATACACGTAAAATATGTGCTGAACGGGCGTTCCAGTTTTCTATTCTGAACTGGCTCGACTGGATCTTAGTCGTCGCCCAAGGAATCGACAACCAACTCAGGTCAGGACTTAAATGTTCTGTCGTTTGAGGAAAACGGATAGATCGGATATAAAGAGAAGGAAAAGAAATAAGGACATAATTTAAAATAAAGCAAGACATTGATAAACAACTGTGAAACTCCTTGACAAGCCCCATGCAACCCATGTTATAAATACTCCGAATACTGACCGAATGTCCCATCCTTTACACCCACTTATTTGCATTACCATTTTTAGTGAGTATCATTAAAAATTATTTCCTTTTTGCATGGAAAATAATTAAGGAACTTTAAAATTTCGTATCATGTTAGCCAAAGTAGTTGCACTCATGATCAGCGATTTGGTTTTATTTCTTTTTATGCGGGTTACGCTGAATGTATGGTGAATGGGCGTTTAAATTTCTCTCGTGATTACCGCCAAATTGCTGAAAATTAGGAATTAGGACCAGTTATTAAAAGTGGATGTCAGGCTCACTGGTGGTTGTATAATAATATATCACATGATGTTGACTGTCCAAATAATCTTCAAGAGATACAGTGATGTGCAGGACACAATATGCCAGTAGTACTTGATATAGGTCACAGCTAGATAAGATGTTTTGATATAATGATGGACGCTTGAGGAAAAAAAAACCTGTGATGGATTACATTATAAAAAGCGCACAGATTGATGATGCTTTGTTTGTTCGTGGAACATGAAACTCCTCATCTGATTTCTAAAATTAACACTGCTTTTCCTCAGCCGTTTCCTGTGGCAGCAAGCACGAGGGACTTTCAATTCACACTGAATTCAGTCAATTAGATGCTCAATTTAGGACATTTAGGCCTACAATGTAGGCCTTGTCATGCTAGCTGGTAAGAATAAGTTATGATTAGTCTGGTTAGTTAGAAGAAAGTGCTGAGGGTGGACTAACTGGAACAATTGGATTCCTAATAATTAGTTTGTTTTTGTTTTAATCGTTTTAACACGTTCAGCTGGTAACAGAGGTACGTAATACTGTATCATCAGACAGCTTTGGGCTTTACATGTAGTTGATGCACCATAGGCTACCTTGCGGACCTTGTTGTTTTGAAGCACAACCTTCACTACCATGATTAATTGTCTGAATAATCGGATAGTAGGCGTGATTTTGACGCATCATGACGCACGCCTTCGACTAGTTTTGATAATTATTTGGAGAAATTAGCAATTTCCATAGTAGGTTTAACAGTTTTGGTCATGGCCCTTCGTTAGTTGATGGCAAATGAAATTATGTGCAATTTTTTCACTTTGGGGTTTTCATAATTATTCTCCTTAATTCAGTTAATTCCACTCAGACCTGACAGCCAGACTTGATTAATTCCGTCTTTTCTTATCAATCCCTCCCTTCAAACCTTGCGTTTCATTTTTCATTTCCTCTTTCTTAATTATATGTTTTTCCTACTTGTTTTGATAATTCGGACAATTTTTGTCGTCATTTGAAGTCTGTTAAGTAACGGGCGTTATTTAGAGTTCTGATACCCGTTAATTCTCAACTTGGTGATAACCTTGAATAAATCTTATCTTGGTTGGCCCTCTAGCGGATGACGTCATATTTACATGGTGGAATGGTAAAAACAGCAGAAACCTGTTCACGGCAATATTTTTACTGATCATACCAATTAATAGAAGTAGAAGCCATGTCTTTAAGACAGTGACCATGGTAAGTTGCTCGCTGTTCTTCAGATCACTGAATTTGAACAGTTTTTCAGTGGGAACTTGGAAGCCACTCGAGGGCAAAATTTGACAGCTGCGAATATTGGCAGTGGCAGCCAGCCGAGTGTTTGCAGCAATGCTGGCACTTGGTGTGACTCACGGGTCGGCTCACAGATCACATATATATTGTGGACGTGGCTGTTGATTTGTATAATCGTGTCACCACTTAATTATTCAAACACGAATGACCTTATCCAGCTTGTATTTTGTTTCCTATTTCTGAAAGTGCAGTGAAGAAGCTGGGGTACATTTTGTGAACAGTTGCAATTCTCGTTAAAAAAGAAAAAAAATTACTATTAGACTACCACCTAAGCTCTGTGGCTGATTATTCCTGTGTTTCTTAGTTATTGGTGAATGCATTCATACATATAAATCCAAGCTAGCTATCAAACAGTACAACCATACATCTTTACTCTTTATCAGATCACCGAACATACTGTACAGAGACCATGTTGACATAATTGGGAAGGTTGTGTCAATTGATAAACAAGAAATCTGTGAAAAAGCCCATTGTTTCATGTTTGTTTATGCCAGTGTACAACTGCTGAATAATGCATTGTTAAGCATGTACCTAACTCACTGATGTGTAACTACAATGTAGTTGATTTATGTGCCCAGTCCAAAGTAATTTAAATGCATAGAATATGCAGGTATGGACTGGAAGGACCAGCAGCACAAGGAGAACCTATTTCACATTGTTTAGGTTTACATCAAGGCAAACATAGTGAGTCATAATATGCAGCCACTATCATTTGTCTCAGCACATAAATATTAAGTATAGAGAATGTGTTGCTGTACTTCTTCAGAGTCCAGGTAAGTGGTATTATAATGGTCCATATTTAGTTAAATTGAAGTGCAGAATGATGAAGCCAGTTAAAAGTAAACTGCGGTGAACACTATTAGCTGAAAGTAATAATTAAGGAAAGCTCATGAACTTTCACAATCAAGTTGTTAACTTCTTCCCTATTATTAATTTTCCATAATAATTATTATACATGACATTAATGTCTCCCATTAACAGGTTACAGTTTACATGTTACACAAAAGGTGCACATTATGAGTTTGTAGGTCAGGTAGATACTTTGTATGATAAAATATCATTTTAGATATTTTGTACATATTTTCACTATCTTTAGGACTGGCAATACTGATACAATACTTTTTTCTGATATTTCTTCACCAAAATGTTTACTGGTTAGTACTGGCATGAGGAAATGTTGTAATAATGAAAGCAACCTGTCTTTTACCATTACAAGGTATGTGTGTAATAGAAATGAGCAAATGTGGACCAGTGTTTTTTTCACCCTTTAAAGTGCTTCATGTGGTAACCCAGATCGTTACCAGCTCAGTCTATTAGAGCAATATTAAAGGGTTCCTAACCAAGAAAAGGTTATTGGGGATCAATAAAAAGGTCACATTTTGCTGATAAGCTGAATAATATGCTGCTATTGATCTTGAGTGGCAGACATAGCATTAAGTCTACTTATCATAAGTGCTGTAGTTGTGAAATGCAATAAGTGTGCAGAATGTATCGATTTCTTTTTGTTTTGTTATTGGCATTCATTTACAGGCAGATTTATAGCACTTATGCAGCCATTAATTTCTGTATTACAAGCTGCTTTATTATGTTACATTGATACTTATATTGTACATTGAACTCATAATGTTTGAATTATGATTTTGAGAACACAGTCATGTTTATTTGCCATTTACATTATGATTTTCGGTACGAGTTCTTGTTTTTGATTAAGTGTAAAGGTATATTTTGTCAGATCTTGGATATCAACATCCTGAGTTTCAGTGTCTATCAGAAATGGCAGTAGCATGCAGATATTAGAACTTTGATGCTGGTAAACTCTGAAACCCAGGGTGAAAGTAAAAGCTGTTTTTTTAATTGATTCATTATGGGCTGATACTGTATAAAGATCTTGGTTGATATACATGAAGATTAAATTTGTTTTTTTCTTGGACATTGGTGACAATAGTGGACCCTTAGCAAAATGAAAAGTTTGCACCTTCGAGTTTGCAAGAAAAGTTTTACTGCTGCTAATTTGCAGCCATATTGCAGAATATTTGCTCAAATTTGCAAGAGGAAATTGCAGTTTGCAGCAATAATGCAGCAAATTTGCTGTAAATTTGCTGCGAATATGCAGCAGGCCTGATATTTTGCTAAGGGGAAACTTACTTTGTGTATAAATATGAGTGTGTATTATAAACAAGAGGTGTTATCTTGAGATCAGAATCAGACTCGGGCCATTCCTGGTACCTGATTCACATTAGAACTTTAGATAGAAAAAGCTGATGTTAACTTTCATATCAACTTTTTGGTGTTCTTTAATTCATAATAAATCTGTAGTATTGTAGTGAAATGAGTGACTATTGATTTAAAACATAAACTGTTTCTTTCTTCTTAAAAAAAAAAGAAAAAAAAGTGCAATGTTTCATTTAATGAACTGCTAATTTAATATTTATCATTGGTCAGATTTGACCAAACCTTTGGTCTCAAAGTTTGGACCAAATATCGATCAGTCTATTATAAAATAGTAAGATGCTATGGTATTCTGATGAAGCTGCTTTTTTTGTCAAAATTGACAATTTCCTTTGGTTTATTTCAAAATTTTTTAAGAACTATCATTCAAGAATTTTACCCCAGAGTGGTGGTTTAAAAGACTATAAAGTTTTAAAGAGAAACTTGGTAATTTTTAAGATAACAAAATAACATGAACTTACATTAATCAGAAGTTTAACTTGTAACATAGTTGGATCTAAGCAGCTACTTAAAGTATGCTGTCCATCTCCCTTTTAAAACTGAAAGCAGACAGGAATTTGATGCAGAATGCTGTCTTACTAGTAATTTGATTCTTGACCCTCCCTTACTAGCATTTGAAATAAATCTGCTGTAACATATACTTTTCAATATTGACTTTTTTTGAAAATGTTCACAAAGACAGTCTTTTCTTTCTTTTTCAATTTTTTTTTCTTTTTTGAATAAATGTGCACAGCAATATGTCATCTCATATACAGCTGTGCCGTCATTATTCAACATCTGTTCAATGCCAAGTTAGTATGGGCGGCCATCCAAGGTAGCTATATACTGTATTGCATGTAAGGTGTGCATCACTGGATGGCAATGACAGGTTGTGCTACAATTATTTCTTTAAAAAGGTTAATCTATCCATGTGCCTAACTCATGCTTGCCAAGATATTCACAACATCAAAGAGCAGTTGACATTTTGGAGCTCACAGTCAGTCTTTGGTAAAAAAAGTTTGTAGTCATTGTTATGCTGTGAGATAGTAATGGGAGTCTGCAGCTGCATGTTGAANTTTTTTTTTTTTTTTTGTTTTTTTTTTTTTTTTTTTTTTTTTTTTTTTTTTTTTTTTTTTTTTTTGTCAAAATTGACAATTTCCTTTGGTTTATTTCAAAATTTTTTAAGAACTATCATTCAAGAATTTTATCCCAGAGTGAGTGGTTTTAAAGACTACAAAGTTTTTTTAAAGAGAAAATTGGTTATTTTTAAGATAATAAAATAACATGAACTTACATTAATCAGAAGTTTAGCTTGTAACATAGTTGGATCTAAGCAGCTACTTAAAGTATGCTGTCCATCTCCCTTTTAAAACTGAAAGCAGACAGGAATTTGATTCAGAATGCTGTCTTACTAGTAATTTGATTCTTGACACTCCCTTACTAACATTTGAAATAAATCTGCTGTAACATATACTTTTCAATATTGACTTTTTTTGAAAATGTTCACAAAGTTTTTTCTTTCTTTTTCAATTTTTTTTTCTTTTTTGAATAAATGTGCTCAGCAATATGTCATCTCATATACAGCTGTGCCGTCATTATTCAACATCTGTTCAATGCCAAGTTAGTATGGGCGGCCATCCAAGGTAGCTATATACTGTATTGCATGTAAGGTGTGCATCACTGGATGGCAATGACAGGTTGTGCTACAATTATTTCTTTAAAAAGGTTAATCTATTCATGTGCCTAACTCATGCTTGCCAAGATATTCACAATATCAAAGAGCAGTTGACATTTTGGAGCTCACAGTCAGTCTTTGGTAAAAAAAGTTTGTAGTCATTGTTATGCTGTGAGATAGTAATGGGAGTCTGCAGCTGCATGTTGAAATCATTTTGCTTGCAATACAGGATGATGATATGATATTGTAAGTGTTCTTTTTGGAATAATCATGGCGGAAGAAATTGGATGTAGTTTTAAAATTTGTCACTGTTATGCACTTCCAAGTTCAAAGATTAACTTTGTTTTATCTGAAGAATTTTGTTCTTTTTATTTCAGGATCAGCCTACCAAGACCCCAGCCACTGTAACCCGTCCTAATGGGTGGTTGCTACTCCAGTAAGGGGGACCCCCATCCCGCAGAGTTCAACATGTCTAGTCATCAGCACAACGGCTCCAAGCTGCGTTATAAGTCCTACTACGCCAATGGCCCAGGGGGAGGTGGCGGGGGGTTTGGGTTCAGACCACCCCCTTCTATGATGCACAAGCCCCAGGGGGTGGTCAATGGAGGAGAGGTAGTAGGAAAGAAACTTGCCATTGGAAATGGAGATTTAAGCTCGGAGTCTCCATACAGAGTCATTGCATCAGGACATCAACAGCTGGGAAAACAAGCTGGCGATGAGAGTGATGTCATTACCCAGCATTCTCAGAGTCCGAACAGCAGTCTTACTAGAGCAAAGCCTGGCAGCGGGGCTGGCAGGGGAAAATTTGGCTTTGGATTCAAACCACCCCAAGGGAAGTTAAATGATTCCAGCAAGAGTGCTTCCTCTTCTACCCATAGTTTGAACAGCAAGGAGGGGGAGAACAGTGGAGGCTCCCAGGGTAGTTTGTCAGCACTGAAAAAAACTGTACAGCATGACAGGACTGACAACAGATTAAGGTGAATCTAATTTTTTGAAAAAGGGTTATTAATGTGGTAAACACACCTTGTAGAGCTGAATTTGACTCCAACAGTGGTACTGCTGTAGGATTTTTAAATTTTTTAATCGCTACATTGGACCCAACTTAGGACCCCTGGCTATATGGGTCTTGCTCCCAGTATTTTTTGCAAATTTCCTTTTATCTTTTAAGCTGCACTACAAGCATATGCTTTTCAAGGGTCGTAGTACTAGTATGATTATTTTTATTTATTTATTTATTTATTTATTTATTTATTTATTTATTTATTTATTTTGGCATACTGACATGCCTTGCTCAGTATGTCAGGCAAAAAAAAAATGTACCCCTGTGCCCCATATCTTATTGTAATTAAATGTATTAAATAAACATTGAAAACCTCCTATGAAAATATTAACATCTTAAAATGTTTTTATTAACAATAGTGTTTTGTGACATACCACTGTAGGAATATTGCGGCAATAATGTCTTAATGTTTTGTTTGTCTCTGTCACAGATATAGCAGCAAACTGCAGAAAAAGCATCAGCCTCATCAGACCCAGTCAGTGTTAGAGAAATCTAGAACTCCAAATGGCAAACCTTCAAATATGTCTCCTACAAAACAGCGTGGTAATGGCAGCCCAGGAAAGCATGGTAGATATAATGCACAGCTCCATGTTGCCCAGACCATGAAGAAGAGCACTGAAAATGTATCTGAACCGTCTAGACCTTCAGGGATTGCCCAGTTTAAAATACCCACAATCACAGCACAGCAGCCTGATAATAGGAGTAAGGCTACCAGTAACTCAGATACAGACTTACGCAAAATGAACACAAGGACCTTTGCATATCGACCACAACAGCAACAGACCAAGAAAGAAAAATCTGGAAAAAACGAATTCCTGATGGGAAGAAAAATGCAGTATCAGCCTTTATCATATCATAAAAGGGAAAACGTAGCAGGAGTGAACCCCTGTAAGGATAACAAGATTGAGGAATTGTTGGATAATAATAACAAAGAGAAAGTCAAGTTGCAAAGTCAAGAGGGACCTGTGTGTGAAAGTGAAGCAAAGATTGAGAGAGAAAATACTGAGAAGGATTCAGATGGGATGCTTTTGCCTCCAGAAGAGAAACATAAAGAAGATGACATAAATAAGGATGAAAATGATGAACCAAAATCTCTACAACATACAGATTGTTCTTACACATCACAGGTTTTGAATGACACTTTTACAAAAGATGTTGTTGAAGATGAACCTGATGGAAATATTTTGAATGAAACTTTTACTAAAGTTGATGTTAAAACTGAGGAAGCTGTTGCTTGTAAGACAAATGCACCAAATGAGGATATTTGTCTCCTCTTGCCAGAAAACTTTGAACAACAGACTTTAGCAGAAGAATCCAAGACATATTCAAAACCGATCAGAAAAGATACATATGACATGGACAGTGATAAAGCAGACAGACACCATAATAGGCTGAGAACTAATTCTGCATCTAGGACTCGTAAAGATTCTGACCATTCTGCTCAGAATAGTCCTAGACCTAAGCGTCAGGTGAAGTCTGCGCAGAACAGTCCTAGACCCAAGCAGAGTTCTGCAACGTCTGCCCCATTTAGAGCCCCCTTGGCGAGGTTTGACTCCGAGGAAACCAATCTGAACAGCATGTCATGTATCTCGTGCTCAAGCCTTGCCTCTGATGACTTAATGATAGATACCGACCTTCACTTGGACAGTGTGAGCCTGTCTCAGTCTGAAGGCAGGCTGTCACCTGATCGTACTCAGGGGCTACAGGAGTGTGTCCATGGGGCACCTAATGGAGAATCTACACAGCAAGGGCAAAGTGCAATAATTGTTGATGAAAGTTCTGGAAAGCAGAATTCCAGGGACAGATTGGACAGTGAGTCTCAAATCTTGGATGATGTGTTTGATGATGATGAAACTGAAAGGTAAATATTCTATATGTAGTGTAAGAAATATGTATAACTCTTATACTGGAACTTTGGCTAGCAGCTGCTATGGTACCAGTATGTTGAAGTCTCACTAGGTTTAAGTTTTATGGTCAGGTCACATGATATATTGACATCCTAATATCCAGTATCAAAGTCATACTTATTTCTCATACCACTTCTGATGGATGACTGAAAACATTCACTCATTCTGTCTGTAGGTAATGACTATAAACTCTAGCATGTACTAAGGGGTGTGAGGTATTTGACTGCAATTAAGCATTTTTAAAACCAAAAGTAGATATTTGAGGATAAACTCTGATGAATAAAAAAGGATAAGGGCAAGAAAATTGTACTCCAAAAGTTGACAATCATCTCAACCCATGCATCATTTTACTTTGTTTTTGCATGTTGTCAGTTTTATTCATTTACTGTGGCCACAAAAACCCTGTTAGATCTTTATTTATGAAAACCACACATTCACCCTAATGAAAATTTTCTTTGTAATTGTATTATGATGCTTCTGTGGTTGGCTTACTATACTAGTAATATTTTCCATGTTGCCAAAAGTTAAAGTTCACTTCTTAGGAAAAAGGCACATTTTTTTGTTGTCATAAAATTGTTCTAAAATTTCCAGAAAAAAAGAAATAATAAGAGGGACCAGTTTTGCATAGAATTTCTCATTAAAAAATATTTATCAGCTCCAAATCTGTAACATGTTGTTATGCCCTTAGAACTCCTTATTTGCACTGTCATGACTCTCCCATATAATGCTTCCATTTACCTCTTGGCATCTTTTCTACTTTGGCATTTTGTTCCACACTTCCCTGTAATTATGTGACACAGATATGGCAGCAGACGATAAAAAGGTATTTTGTCATCATTTTATTGCATGCTTTTAGCTGATTGGTCAGACATGCTGCCAGTCTTGCGCACTTTGTAGATATAATTTATCAGTTTGTTTCCCAAGTTGCTATCTTTGAGTGCTTTTAAACATACTGATAAAATACTTGATCAGCATTAAGAGGGAATGATAAGAAAAGTTGTGTATTGATCTTTTTAGATTATTTTTTCTCCATGCATATTTTTGATGATTGGTTCACGTTGTTTTCATATGTTATACATTGTTATGATAAGAACTTCCAAATTTCAAACATTTCCAATATTTTATTGTATCCAATTTATCATTTTAGTGGATAGTCATAAAAAAAGAAGGAAAGAAAGAAAGAAAAAAACTATTAAGGACCCAACTTGCTGTTAGGGTTTTTATATTCTGCTTGATTTTCAAACAATTTTCAAAAAAGTGAATTAATTTTATTTGAATTTTTTGAGCAGTTACAGAAATAACATTAAAAAGAACATGGATGACTATCATAACACAAGCACCTGTCCCCCCAACCCCCCCCACCCCCACCCCCCAACTACTTCCAGTTTCACTCCTCTGATCACCTGGTTGATTAGGTTAATAACATCTCCAAATACACCCACTGAGCTATGTCAAAGCCGTCATTAACCCAGCTAATGCATAGTGAACACCCCCTGGACCAAATGATGATCAAGAGGAATGACCATATGACTTTATTGGCATGCCCAGTATGTGGCCTTTTAAATAGCCTGCGAGAGTCCTGTGTCTAGTCAGTATCGCAAGGTACAGCAATAGGGAGGGTCGGCAATTGCCCCATATTCAGCGCTGATTGAATACAAAAGAACCGAGGAAGTGTACTGTATTGGACTCAGGCATCCTTTAGTGTGATGTACATGAATAAATCATGATTCATTCCAGTGTACTCCGTGGATGGAATACCACAGAGGTCTCTGGTGGATAGGATATGTGCTAATTTCCTTAATATTCCAGTATACACTGGAATATTTTCTAGTGTCATTCAGCCTATTAGTGACCATAGTCAAGGGATGTTATACATTGTTCTCTCCAGAAATATTTTGGATTGTTAGATGAGAAACTTTGACCAGAACACAATTATCAGGAGTTTGATGTTAGGGTCAGGCAGGTATGGTAAAATGTACATTAGATTCAATATATAGCTCATCCAGGAAGAGTAGTAATAGAGATTGAATTAGAATTCACCTTAAACAGATACCAGATGTTTAAAAAAGAATAAACTAAATGAAGTTTGATTTTTAATGAAAAGTGAAATTGAAATTTGACGTACATAGTAAGATTACAATAAGTATGCCTACATGTATCAGAGGGTGATAGGAGTTAAATGAATGGTTATCTTTGTATCTGTAATTCTTATCTCATTGTGGTTATAGCTGGGGATATAACAGATAAAAACAGTATTATGTTCTTTATGGTCTGGCGAGTGCCAGTTACATGCACGTATGTTTTCCATGCATGGCATGGTGCCCTGTCATTATTCAAGCTAGCAGAAGTAATATGGAGTAACTACATTGTGGAGTATACAGTAGGGATTTGGTACATGTTGGTTAGATGGAATTCTTTATGAGGTTAAATAAATAAATACCATTTGGTGGAAGACCTATCATGGTCACTTAAGTAGCATAAAAAACAAAATTTTATTTCTGTTTTGATGCACTTAAAATTTCATTTTCATTTTCACTTTCAAAAGATGGTCCAAGTTTTCAGGGAGGA
>NW_019773513.1:1467301-1494805 GCF_001039355.2 Lingula anatina
TTTTTTTTCTAGGATACACCTCTCTCCTGTTAATATTTAAACTTTTTTGCTTCAACCATACTACTGAGTGTTTTATAATCCAAAAAAATGCAATGTCAAAGACTGTTTTAATTTATTTCAGATTGCTTTTTATTTCATATGACTGAAATGGGAAAGATTTTTGGTCATTTTTCAGGCTTTGCTTTAGCATAACTTTGGACTCGGTGGTGATATTTGATTTCTATTTTCAGTGTTTATCTTCACTTACACCATTCTCCAAGATAGTGATAAAAGAATTCTTTGATCATATGTATGTAATTTGTTAATTAGCAATATGTGGGAAAATCTGAAAAGTGCCCAGGATTGTAAAAATGCCCATATGCATTGTAATGTGTGCTCGTTATATTTTTGTTTGATTCAAGATGTTATTTTTTGTTTTATTTATCTGCAGTTGATCATCCTGTTATTGTGTTCAGAACTGTGAAACATAGTATTTTGGATATTACCTTTAGCAAATTTTATAAAAATTTAAGTTTTTACTTTTTTTCCACTCAGCTCAAGAATTGCCCGGTTTGGTGGCAGTGCAGGAAGAATTCCTGCACCAAAACAGATCAGGCCAAAATCACCACGCACTAGTAAAAATATCAATGAAAGTGGCAACGTGGGAATCTGTCTTACAAATGGCACAGAGACTTCAATTCCAACAAGAAGACGTTCCACCACTTTGCCATCCCAGTACAACCTGGAAGATGATGTAGTGTTGGATCATTCCACATATACCAACATGTTACAGGAGATGACAATGATGAAGACCATGCTTCTTCAGTTGAAGAGGGCACTACAAGATGTGAGTAGCCTGGGTCACCCAGAGGATTGACTTTTGTTGTTATTTATTTATTTTTTATTTTAATGATTGGCTGATTGAATAAGTTTGCCAAGAAAATAGATTCAGCCTTAAACTTACAAATCAATTTTTTAACAAAGGCACTGATGAATTAAGAAAAAAAATGTTTTAAAATATATGTCATTTTCTTTAAACAGATTGTGTTATGCACTTGGTGAAAATGTTGCTAGCATGAACCTTGTATAGAGCAGTTTAAAAAGGAAGGGGCAGGTTTTTCAAATTTATGATAGGACCATAGGTTAGGAGTATGTGAAAAATATTTCTCCTGTTGCATTCTTCAAAAGACACTTAACTTACATGTATCATCTAAAAGTGCATGACTTGTAAGTTCTTAGAAGAATGAAAAAAAGATTGCACTTTCATTTCACCTCTGAAGTGCTTATATTTATGTCCTGCATAGGTTGATCTTATCAGCTGTCTAGTAACATCCTTATGAAATAAAATCTTTTGAATTGTATTTCCCACACTGTGTAGCTGGGACACATTCCATGTGCTCTGTTAGATAATGGTAGTTTGAAGTATGTCAGTAGTATCACCTGGATCTTTTCCAGTAGTCAGTGCTCATCTTTTTATTCTCCAGTGAGTGGAAGGGTATTGAACTATGAAATGGACCTAAAATGAAATGTTGTACATGCATGCATTAATGGACACACACACACACACACAGAGAGAGAGAGAGAGAGAGAGAGAGAGAGAGAGAGGATGATTGAGGTCCACTTCTCTAAAATGCTGGTGCCCCATCCCAGCTGAAGTAGATGAGATTGGTGGGGGTTTTTTAACATCAAAAAACAATTTATCTAAATTATTGCCATTATACTATATGGCAAGGACCTGATTATGGTAATATATCTATATATAACCATTTATGGGGGTGAACTCTTTCACAAACCCCATTACAAAAAATTTAACCAGATGGTATTGACTGATTGTAAATATTCTTTGGTTTTGTGTGCTGTTAGTGAACTGACACATGTAGTGGCAGGTTTGTAACTGAACCCTCTACTGTTTCACTTAAATTATAGTCTATATGAAAAATATAATTAATGTATCAACAATACAAAGAGTTATTATCAGTAAACTGAGTTCTCTTATGCCAGTGGAAAAGGGTTTTATATAAAAACCTTAGCTTTTTAAGCCAAATGTTTTTTTGTTTTTTTTTCTGATGAATAAAAAGCATTTTGGGTAATATAAATGAATAAATTGTATTTTTGTCATGAACAATATACATGCGAAGAATAATGGTGAAAATTGCCTTTGACTGACTATTTAAACCAGCAGATGGGTCCATCTGTCAATTTACAAAATAATTTATTTCCCTGGTAATACTTCTGGTAATACTTCAATGCAGTAGCTCCATGAATTACTAGTACAGGTTTTATGGTGAAGTTTTGTAGAGGATGAAAATTTGTGGAATCAATTGTATGCATGTGTGCAGTGCACCTCCATGTTTCAGTACACACATTATCAGACAGTGTACGTGTACTATCTGTATTTAGGACACCGCATGCCTGACTTTTCACAGATATATCTCTAACTTGCATTAATATCCATTTTTATCAATACAATCATCTTGACCATATTGTGACTTCAGTGGGTCAGTGGTTTATGTCTCACTGACTGACAGAAAACTGATAAAACATGTGAAAGAAGGAAGAAAACCCGTTTTATTTATTTATTTATTTATTTATTTATTTATTTATTTATTTATTTATTTGTTGTTGATGTTGTTGTTTTAGTTTTCTGATGTTCACTATAGTTGTAATAATTTGATTCAAATTTTGGTCTTTGAGCTTTCATGTAAATTTCACAGTCAAACATAAAATACCACTAGAATATTAATATTTCCAAACAGTGATTGCATGTGCAGAAAAAAAATGATGTGAGGTTATCTGTATCTGATCTGTATACATATGGCCAAAAAGTTGTATCATCTTCAACCATCAATGTTCACATAGGCACTTGATGAAATTTCTCAGCTGAGTAAGTTTTCCACTTCACAGACCTAGCTATAAAAGTGACAGGAATGCAGGTGAAGAGAAACTTTAATCTGTAAATGCCTGAAGTTTCCTATTTGAAGTACTGTGTTAGATGGATATTCAACTGTTAACCAAAGAAAAAGGTATTTTGCCAAATAAGTCCCAAAAATGTAAGGAAATAAATCATAAATATGGTAATTGATACTCATTCTTAATTTTTCATCAATTTTCAGACGGGTGAAGGAGGCCAGAATGAAATTAATCAGAATCTTAAGGTGAGTAGATAACCTCCCCCCTCTCTTCCCCCTCTCTCTCTCCCCCTCTCTCTCTCTCTCTGATATTTATGTAATGAATATGATATCTAATAAGTATATTTATGTTTATATACCAACAGAATGGCCTACGGCAGAGTATAGGCAGCATGCCTCATGATGATGGAATGTCAGCATCTCAGTTAGATACACTCAAACAGGTACGGACAGTCACTGTATGTGTGTGTGTGCGTGCGTGCATGCGTGCATGTCATATTTTTTAGACACAGGAGTAGGGGGTGACTCTATGTCTGGGGTCACATTTAACTTTTTATCTAAATGTTTTTATTTATCAGATCAATAACAAAATGGAAAAAACATGTCTGAATGTGGAACATACTTGCAAGACTTAGATAATAATCTTAACTTGGATAAATTGTATTGCAAATATACATATAAAAGGTTTTGACCAATTATAATTTTGAAAATTTAACAAGATCTGTATATCTTATGATATCTCTGGTAATAATTTCAGTTATTTTTTCAGGAAAATGAGGATTTAAAAAGACAACTTCAACACTATAAACAGAAAGATGCTGAGAAAGACAAAACTATTAAGCAGTTACAGCAGAAAATAGTGAGAGTAGTTTAAATATATAATTTTAAAACTTTCAAACCCTATTACATTGACATAATTTTAACCTTTTGAGTCCATCTCTCCATTTATGTATAGATTAAGAATGTTTTGGTGTTTTCACTTTACATCTTTTTATTATGATTCCATTAGATTTATCTTGATTAAACTAAGTCCTTATTATACTCGTACTCGATCAAATGTTTGAAAAAAATTAAAATCAAGTGTTTAAGAAAGAAACTTTAAGATTTAATTGGAGCGTTAAAAAAGTTCTTGTTTTGAAGAAATTATTTTAGAAACTTAAAAGACTTAATCAGACTTTATCAATCTTTTGTAGAAAAGTAAACCTTATGAAATTTTTAACTTCAGAAATGATCATCTTAACATGTGTTATCACATTTCAGAGTTCTAGTTTAGAGAGTGTCCATTCCAAAACTCCAGTTGCTAGTGTCAGTCATTCTTCAACACAGACAGACAGGGTAGGCTGGACTCAGTGTAGTTTAGAACAGGCCTTGTAAACGACAATTGCTTTTTTGCTATCACAAGCCACGGATTTGTGATAAGGAACTTCCAAATTAATGACTAGAACCACCATATTATGGCATGAACTTAAGATTAGGGCATTGCTGCTCACAAGGCAGGGTCGAGTTCTCAAACAACCAATTGGTTTATAAGGCCTTCTTTGATATCTTCTTTTGTCTTTTATCTTCTCCTGAAAAGCTTTGTGAAAAACTGCCTCCGGTCCAATTATGCAGAATGTACAACAATGGGTAATATTTAAAGCTAGTATTTACAGTTAATCCTAGTCCAACTGTGGTAGAATAACCATCTGAAATATGACTTTTATTTTATTTTATTTTATTTTACTTTATTTTATTTTATCGTTCAGCTGAGAATGTCTGTTGAGAAGAAAGTCAGAAAAACTTCCTCAGAAACATCAGAAACTGGTGCAGAGAAGGGGAAAAAAGTGATCAGGTAGATTGTATTCCATTTCAATTTTACATTGTCATTTCTTTTAAGACATTCACCTTTCTTGCTTTTCTATTGGTACCTTTAACTGGAAATAAATTGATGTAGTATTTAAAAAGGGCTTCAGTCAGTATGAAATCAATTATTAAAAAATATTTTGAATTATCTGTTGCTTATTTATTTATATAAATCATCGCTCTGGTAACATTCGGTGTTTGGTGAAAAAGGGAAAGAAGTAAAGAAACATAATATATTAACCTGTGCTTAGTTCAATTGACAATTTGGCATTCTTTTTCACCAACTTTGTCAAAGGTTTTCTAAAATCAAACTCAGTTGTTTGTTTTCTTACTATGACCTACTTTTATTTCCATGCTTACAAAGTTTCACAGTGGGCAAGGTAACTTGTTAAATGTTCTGCAACTGTTTGCTTGCCATGCCTCTATGTTATATATTGTACCAAAGCACTTGTCCTGTGGCACTGCTGTTCATTATCTTCAGATTAACACTTACCAGTTTCTCTTTCTGCACTTGTTCACAAATAATGATATAACTGGAGAAAATCAATTTTGATCAACTGTGGATGTAATCTTTCAGATTTCTTCAGGCTTGATTTCTGTACATATGATGATGTTCAGTGTAGTGATTTTTGACACCAGTGTGAGTGTACTGTAAATGTGTGCGGAGTACAACTGTGCAAGCATGTGTGTACACACACATGTGCACGCACACACACTGTTGTTTGCAGCTGTTGAATAGTTCACTTACACCAGTACAACCTGATTAGAGAACTTGGTGATGCACATTTGTAATTCAAAAACAATTACAAATTCATTTTATTAAATATGTCCATTTAGTGTTTAGTTTAAAGTTCATAATTGTTACATTTTCTGCAAACTTCCAAGGTATGGGAAAGTAGGAGTATACACTTTCAGGTAGACAGACATCTTGTGTTCAGCATGGTTTATATTTGATGTGTTGATGCTTTGGATTTCCCTGGTTTCCTGAAAGCATACTTTTTAAGAAGATATCTATGCCAAGCTATTCAGGTCTCTTGAATATAAGAATAATGACACCCTTACTGAGAATGTTTTTTCCCAAATGTACATATTTATAGCATGTTGAATTAACAGCAAAAAGTATATCATCATAGTTTGAACTTTAGCATGAAAATATATGCAAGTTAGCTTGAAGTTTTGTACCAATACACGACCTGGTGCTGATGATTGAACACTGGAATGTTTTACCAACTTGGATTTACTTTCTGATATTTTTTAAACATGCATGGTGAATTTTGTTTCTGTTGATGGTACTTCTAGGCCAAGCAAAATAGATGTGGTATTATTTTGATTTCCTGAATTTATTCAACATTTTTTCACCCATTGGCTTGTACATTGTACTGGTGGTGGTATTTGTCACATCCTGCTCTTAATTGAGTTGTGATTGATATTGCGTTTGTGTCACATCTACTGCAATGGTATGCTTAAGTTTTTATTGTTTTAGAGACATTCTGTTTTTATTTGAATTTTTTATTTATTTATTTATTTATTTATTTTTTGTTGCCTTGGTTTAAAGTTAGTCTACCTGATTTATAGAGAAAAAGATGTGGTATATTTGCATATAGATTTAGTTTTATCTTTAAATTTGTGTTTCAGCTCTGTGACGGAGGCTCTTGAAGTTCTGATGAAAAAATCAACTGAGGTAAATTATTAGAACCAAAGTGGAAATCTTGATCAATATCATAGTTAAAGAAACTATTTTTAAGTTGCAAACTCTTGTATTAAAATCAGAAAGAGAAACCTATGCAAGGTGTTATATTAGTTTTGTGGCAGATTTTAAGTTTTGTTAAAGTACTGTTTGTGCATTTTGTGCTCTTAAATTTTGTTCCCTTCAAAAAGGTATTTTCCCTTGTTTAAGATTAAAATGTATGGTACTTCTGCTTCATTACAGGAAGGAACAAGTTTAAGAAAGCGAATGTCTCAAGTGGAACACTCCCTCAGTCAAGTTAACAAAGACTTAAAATCAACCTCTTTGTACAGAGTGAAGTCTTCTTCAGACATTCAAGGAGGGAATTCTACAAGAAATAAGTCTAGAAAATCATCTTCGGGTTTATCCCATTCTTTTTCCATGGATAATGTTACAGCAGGTCTGGACTTCAGTTTACAAAATAGCCCAACTGCTAAAGAATCAGTGGTTTGATGTTTGCTGATTTATTTAGTAATATAAAAAGAATAATTGATTTGTGATATTCCAGTGGATTATTCTTGCATTTATCTTGTCATTGTAGCAAAAAATAGTTTTAAAAGCTATCATAAATTAAACTACATTCATCTATAGAAGAATTTCATGTGGAAGTGTTATAGTAAAATCATATTCAGTGAAGCTTTTTTTTTTTTTTTTTTTTTTTGCTACTTTTAAAACTAGAACAGTGGAATTCTGGGTAATTTCAAATTACCATGTAAACAGTGTGGAGTAACTTAAGTTTAAATGATCAGACAATATTGATATTGTCACTATGAAAGAGGATATCACGAAAAAAAGTAAGGCAGTTGTCAAATTCACATGGCATTTGATCTTATAACCCTAATACAAATAAATTGACAAACAGTATGGTGACCCCTAGTAATAAACAGTCTGAATTCTGAGAGTAACATTTGCAAGTGGACTTCTTCAAAAGTCCTACACAAGTACACAATATGTAAAATAATCAGCAATATGGTATTGGTGTTTAACTATAGGAGTTTTAAGTTCCTACATGAAATACAGTGCTGTTCAAGGATTAAAGAATTGCAAAATATGTGAATTAGTCCATAATCTTACCTTCAAAATATGGCATTATGTACTAGTTTCTATTTCAACACAATGTTGTTGGTATCTTTAAAGTTTGTAGCACGACTTTTCATCACATGGGGTCAGTGTAAAACAAAGGCCAGGTAGTACCTCAGAAATTGCATTTGCAACTTTAATGTATCAGATCTAAAAAATCCCTTATAACTTTTGGCACTGTAGTTGTAAACAAAAACACCTACAAAAAGATGCCGTTTTAACAGTGGTTATTAACATACGGATGTTAAATAGATCAGATGTAACAAAATGACCATATCTTCAGAATAAGATCTGCTTCTAATTGTACAACATGTACATGTAAATGTTGATGTGACCAATGAGCCTTATATAGCCCAAGGTCAGTATGTGTACTTATGACATTCACTTCATACTCTTCATTTCCTAATATAATTAATTCACAAATGCTGAAGAATTGGTATTTCTTAATAACCAGAATGCTTCCAGGTGTCAGTTATCTACTTGCCCATAAATATTTCAAATGAGGGCTAATTAAATACTGGGATAATTCAATTTGAAATGTTGACTACACGTATACAAATTTGCATTTAAAAGACTAACCATATTGGTGTACTCCTTGTAGGTGAAGTGAAAGTAGAAAATGGTCTTTTTGAATTATTCAGAATTTGATTTTGATTAGATTGTGAAATATCTTATGTCAATTTATAACTGCAAATTCTAGAAGGAAAAGAATTTACGCTTAATATTACAACTTTTTTTTTTTTGTAGATCCTGCTTTGCTTCCCATTCTACTTCCAAAAATATGGTCGTGCATATAACTTGCCAAGACATAAAATTATATCCCCATAACTTACAATTGTATACACCTGGTGCTAAAAACCAATTGGGTAAAATATGAAGAAATTAAGTTGTTTGATTTGAGGTTGTGCCACGTGCTGAAATAAACTTACACTGACAGTTAGAAAATATATGTAAGAATTTTTTCAACAGCTTAAGACAGTAATTTAGGAAGGCAGTTTGCCAGTTGCCATGAGGTGGCCACGTGCAACACGCACGTCAATTAGTGTGTATTACATGTGGCAGACCGCCATTGTCCCCAAAGTGTGGCAGTTTTATGGATTTTGAGATTTGCTGGGATAAAATGAAGCTTGTTAAGACAGGATTATTATGATCGCCTTTGGTCTACGTTTTCCAGAATTTTGTGGCGCGTTTTTATGTACAGACACAGATGTGTCTGTACATATAGCTATCATCTGCGTCTGTCGTCGTCGCCGTCGTCGCCGTCGTCGTCGCCGTGCACTTTTACCGATAACACGATAAGTGGAAAACCATTTTACCTTTTGACTTGAAACTTGCAGAACTGATGAATATTCATAATACGCAGGTCAAGTTCGAAAATCAGCATGATCGGGTCACTTTTAGGGAATTTATGCTGTTTTTTCACTTTTTTCAGCATATATGCAGCACCGATAACACGATAAGTGGAAAACCATTTTACCTTTTGACTTGAAACTTACAGAACTGATGAATATTCATAATACGCAGGTCAAGTTCGAAAATCAGCATGATCGGGTCACTTTTAGGGAATTTATGCTGTTTTTTCACTTTTTTCAGCATATATGCAGCACCGATAACACGATAAGTGGAAAACCATTTTACCTNTTTAAAGTTCCATGATCTTGAAGACTTTTGCTTGTCACATTTTCTGAATGTCCATGTTACTAATATTTTATTAATAACATTTGATTGTCATTATGCTGTTAAACATTATGTAATGTTGCATCAAAATTTGAAGAAACCCCTATTTTGGGCACTGCTCCTATGATGACCATTTAAGGGAAATCATGTACACTTACTGTTCTCAAACTTACAGGAAAGAAACATGGGTCTTACATACAGCTTCAATTGGCAACACAGTCTGTTTGGTAAATTTTTCTGGCAATTTAACAGTTTTTTGTGAAAATTTAATTTTTCACTTATTTGCATCTTTATTTTCTGTTCTTTGTCTGTACATTTGACAGCTTTGCTGCCTTGTTTCTTGTTTGGTCTGCAAAATAAATGATCTTAATCCATGCTGGTCATTTGAAAGGTGCTACACTGTTGACGTGCTGCCTGAGATATGCTTCAAGGAGTGACAGATTTGAAAAAGTATAAACTTTTACGCATCTATATGGTATCCTATTTCAACAGCTAATTCGCAGTTTTCCTTACAAGAATGCCAAGGGATTCACTTTTGTTGTTAGTGTTGCACACACACACGCTCTTGTCAAAAGTGGAACAATAGCTTTTGTATAGTTCTTAGTTACTCTAACGAAGACTGGTTGTCCTTGTGCTTAGAATTTCGTTTAGTTAAAAAAAGAAATTTACATTGTATTTGTGCCATTTTGTGTAAAATAGATATTAATTTATTGTTTCTAACAAATGGATGATGTTCTTCAAACAGCATATGTAATAAAATAAGAAGAAAATGTTTTTTGAGTTGTTTTTTTCCTTTTAGATTTTGTTTTTCAAATTTTCTCATCGCAAATTGATGTATATTGGAAGCTTTTGTTTTGGAACAATTTGTTTTATGTAGTACAGCAAGATGAGGAAATGGATGCGAAAGCAGTGCTCAAAGGATCAGTTGAAAGTATTAGGCTTCGTTCACATGCCTTAGTCGTAGAGTTGAACATATGAAAATACGGAGTGGTTGGACATGATGCCCCAAATTGGGCAATGGCAAATAGCCAAAAGAAAGGGAAAAAAGCTTCGTGCACGAAGTGTCATCACAGTGCCTCCATGATCCCGCACCAAAACAGAACAGAAGGAAGTGCACGTGACACGATTCACTAAAAAAAATAGCCGGACAGAGAGAAGTGCATGTAATGTGCTTCACGGAAACTCTACTTTGTTCTCGACCACTTATCCAACATATGTCTTTCTTGTCGAGATGCTTCACATATCTGGCACTCACAATACCGTTTAATTATTGATGTTGTAAGTGAAAACTGTGCGTAAAAGAAAATGGGAATGTCTTTAAGAAATGGAAACCAAATGCGTTAAGACAAATTCCTCCTTTTTATTTGAGGATTTTGAAAAAGAGATACCCCTCAGTCGGCTGCTAAATATACTAGTAACTTAATTCTTGAGGACCAGATTCACTTCTCATAGATGGGGCTGGGGGATGACACGTGTCCCTTCACACCGTTTACCATCCTTTAAATGTTTTACATGTATAAAGGCAGGCATGCAAAATGAATTAACGCAAAAAGGTTTTCACCTCCTCCTACCCCCATCACAATAACTGGATTCGATATGGTATTTAACCTTTTAATTATTGTTGCTGGTTGACATGGTGCTAAAGTTAAAACAACTACGAATAATTCATGTCATGTGGTTGTATAGGTCAACCCTGAAGGAAAGTTTCTCTTTCAATATGTGGAATACCGAAGTCAAACTTTCAAAGTTTTCCTGATCATGCAAAACGTTTACAGATCCTCTACTGAACATCGTAAAGGCCTCAAATTCCAACTTTTGATTTTCACCCAAAAGCACTAAAATTTGTAAGTTTTCTGAATCATCCAAAATGCGTTTAAAATAAACTTGACTGTGTGCTATTTGTATTCTATGCAGAAACTAGTCCATTTGTGGTATATGCGGTAATTATGACGCATATCTTCCCAACAGATACGGGTTACATGTACCTTAGCGTGAAATAGGTTATTTACTTCTTATAAGCAACTTAAAGTGAAGGCGAAAGCGGATGCAAGCATCTTTCGGTAGTCCTCACGTGCCCGAGGTGATGTAGGAACTGACCAAACCAAGGCATAGAGAAATAGAGAATAAGCTTAGAGTTACATTGTACAAGTTTTGAAGATGATCCGAAAAGGACAACGTCTATTTCGGTTAGCCACCCAAGAGGTAAGTGACATACATATATATTTTATAGTCTCTGTCGTGTCTGGGTACACTGCATCTTTTCCGTTCACTGCCTGTGATACTGACGATAGCGAATATAGAAACTAGTTTGCAGTGCTGGGGTTTCACGTCCTCTCACTGAGTTTTAGAAATAACTGGAAACTACATGTATGTTCTATTATCAGTATACCAACAGCATGTCTTATAATAGACACTCGGGTTGACAGAGGCTGGATCGAGGTACATATCATTATAATTGTATTATGGGCTCGAAATGGCTGCCTTAAAAGATACCATTGAACTTATTCCATTTTGTTTCTTATATCGTTTATGCAGGTAACCATTCTTGTATGTAAAAATCAAAATTGCTAAATTCTGACGGGGTTATGGTATGGGACTAGTTGTTATTATTGTGTTAATTTAGTTGTTTAAAAGTGAAAACCACTGGTCTCTCTAAATTGCATTATAACTGCTGAGAAAAAGGTGAAAAAGGAAAAAAACAATGTTCCATAAAGATGCATAATATTCACTTATTGTATATCGTCCCGAGGTCATTATCATTTATAAACACGCAAAAAAATCTTGTCAGCTATTATGGGACATAGAAATCACTATATAGCGTCACGACATGAATACGGTAGTGTGTATTAACCTTTGAATGTGAATAGATGTGTCCTCAAATAACACACTGCCTTTACAAAACGAGATGTAAGTGAGAGGAGATAAGTATGTATATATGAAATCTTCAGCTGTCAAAATGAAAAACATCAAGGCGTTAATAAAATATAGTGCATAGTTCTTAGGAACGAAATCCTTTAAAAAATCACTGTTAATTTTGGACTGCCTTTTTCTCGGAATAAATTACTACTGAATCATTTTTTTGTTCAGATTGCCGCTGTAGACAAGAAGTGTTTTGTCACTGGCCAAGGGGTTGTCATTCCGTATATCGTGCCTATGCGTCTTGGCGTCACCTACGATTTCTACAGAGAAACCGTGTGCCCTTTGTGTATCTACGACGACGCTGACCTCAGTCGAGCTGACGTCATTCCTGGCGACGGACTCAAAACTAATTTTAAGGTCAAATTGTGTTTCTGAGGAGATACAACATGCTTTTTCAATTCCATACTGCCCTAATAGGCAATTACATTAGTTTTTGCCTTTAAAACACAACATGAATTGATACCGAGAACAAACCCTTTGCGTATACTTTTGCAGTGTCAAATCTGAAGTATCCAATGAAAGAGAAAAAAAAAAAAACACGAATCATAAAAGTGAGCCCTGTACAGATATTAACGGATGAGGAGGTATCGTGAATATTCTCGTGGAAAAAGCTTTGGTCTTGTTTCGATACTTTCTAGTTAAGAATTTCGGTCTGTGTCCCTCAGTGCTACATAATCATGTTTTATGATGTCTTTTTAACAATTATTTCCGATTTAATATTTCATATGAGACTTAATAAAATGACTAAAATTACAAATTAGCTTCTTTTGGACCAAAAAAGAAATTGTTTTTACTTAAAATGGTTTCATTACAGATTGTTGAAAAGAATGAAGACGTTTGCAGTTTTCTCAATATATCTCCCGCTCTAAGTTTGAAGGCAAAGTTGGGGCTGGTCCAAATGGACGTGTCTGCAAACTTGCTTCAAGAGGTTAAAAAGGAGAGAAGTGCTGTGGTGGTCTTAGGAAGTATTGAATTTTCTACGGTCAGTAAACGCCCCCCTCTCTCTCTCCCTCTCTCTCTCTCTCCCCCCCCTCTCTCTCCCTCTCCCTCTCTCTCTCTCTCTCTCTCTCTCATTACAACTAAATAAAGTGAAGTACGAAGTTTGCAGTAATGACAACATTAATAAAAATTATAATGATAATAGTTATATTTTAGCATTGATCATTTATACAGATATTACTAAGGTGATTTTTTAAATATTCTCCTTTTATGTTATTATTATTAACATATATATAAGTTTAAGTCTATAGAATGTTCAATAGACTTATCATGAAAAAAATAATTTCAAGATGTGAGTTATGAAATTATCAAACGTATTACATGTAATACTCAACTGTACAGCTGACAGAAACCCTGCCAGTGAACGCTGTACCTCGCTCTAACTGGCAAAATAACCATGACCGTGGTCTGGGGACCCACTTCGTGGACAGTATCACCTACGGAGGACGCGTCGTCTTCTCCATGTCTCACACACTCAAGTCAACTGCGTGTAAGCAAAGCATATCTACAAAATTAGGTGTGGATTTACCGGTAAGAACGATGACAGATATTATTATCATTTTCTTTTTCAACGAGAAATACATGTAGGAATCTTTTCGTTACATGTATTCTTGGGAACGAAACTGGAAACATGGTTTGCCAAAGCTGTACGCCGTTAATTATATGTATTTTATTGTTATTTTGATGCTAGTTCTAAAAATTTGTTTTGTTTTTTTTCAGTTTTTTTTTTTTTTTTTTTTTTTTTTTTTTTTTTTTTTTTTTTTTTTTTTTTTTTTTTTTTTTTTTTTTTTTTTTTTGCGTGCCAAAGAAATAAAAACTCGAATTGCTTTCAGAAACTGATGTCGTCATTCTTGGACAAGACAAACTCAAGCATTAAAACAATTTGGAAAGAAGAAATCGAAGATTCAATAGAAAAGACAGATATTAACTACTGGTCAAGTCCGGGCATTTCAGTTAAGTTACAAAAAATTGAGGATATAAGCCACGCCTTGCAGATTCTTAGGGAAGACATCAACGTGACACATTCTGGAAAAGGCGTGCCCATTAGCGCAAGAATCACGCCCCTTGGAATGATTGATAGATCGTTTCCTATCCCAGCTGCCCCTGCTGAGAGAACTCTTCAAAAGTTAGACGAAAGTTATGGTGAACTAAAATATGTTCAGAAGCAAATAAAAAAATTATACCGTCGTATTCCAGGACTTCATGTAGACCAAAGGACAAAAGACAGTGTAACCGAATTTGCGGCTAAAATTGAAGGCATCCTTGAGGTGAATGGAATTACTTGCTACATTTTCCACGCTTTTGAGTATTCTGAAATTTAGATCTTATGCAGCTCTCGAAAAACACGTATGTAAAACCCGGGATGTAAAGCAAAATTGACGTCAAATGGATTGGATCTTTTTTAAACAAGTAGTATCAAAGTGAATTGTATCCCGATTTGTGTTGGTTTTTTAATAGCCTACACCTTTTATACTGATGTATTATAAAAAAAGTATTATAAACGATTAACAAAAACCTGCTCACCTGCAAAATAATACGTACACGTGCATTTTACCTTACCCATCCTCTTCCCTTCTCGTAACTAACACAAACCACCCTGTACTAGCCCATTATGTTCAAGTAAATTTAGATAAGCAGCCTTCTAACCTTATGTGTCATATAATGTATGTTTTGCTGCAGGTATTCGACGATGTGATATTCAACTTGGACCTGCGCAACCTGCCCCTGTCAGCACAGTGTAAACCCGCCTTCCAGGCATACGGCGTGTACCTGCCAGACAAATATCTGACGGAATTCAATGAAATTCGAGACCGTGTCTTGGTACGTTTATTGATCACCCAAGAGGAAAACTCGAGAGATTATGCTTTCTCTGAGACCTAGTACTTTTGATTACCCGTTTGAGAGCAAAAAGTTGCACATACAGTATATTCGGGAGATTTTCAAATGTTTGTGAGAATCTGAAATTTTTTGGCCACGGATAATACTGGAAAAAATGAAAGGAAAGAGCTTTTTAGGGTGGGGGAGGAGGCAAAAATAATATTTGATGTTTACATTAAATGAAAGAAAACTTTGGTAATTTTTTTCTGATACCCGCTCTTTTACGTTATGTTAATCAAGTATTATATTCAATACGAAATAAACTTTTAAATTATTTGTTTTATTATTTTTTAAAATTTGCTTTGTTTACTCAAAGTAATTAAATTATCTTTACAATTCCAGCTATTTTCGTCCTCGCTAGCAGGGAAAATACAGCTTTCTGTGAAGTTTGATGGACAAAAAGTAAGATGTACAAGATGGCATACGGGGACTGTGTGCGGATTCATACGGTCACACTTGGCATTCAAAGCTTAAATTTACATTAATTTGTGTTCCATCTTCGGGGACAGAAAATAAAGTTTTGAAATGAAACTTACTGATGCTGGTGTCATTAGGTCTAGTGTTTACAGATCCGCGAATATGATACATGTACATTATCAAATTGTATGTTCCTTACACAGAATTATATAAATGTAGTGGAAGTTGTTTTGTGTGTGAAATAAAAAGTCCATGATTGTTTTCATAATCCATATAAATATTCTTTTAACCTTTTTATTGCAGATAACAGGAAATATCTTGCGCGCGGTTGACCTCCCAGACGCGGACATTGAGGGTCATCTCAGTAAACCGGATCCTTACGTCCGGGTGAGACTCCTGCCGGATGGTGTGTTTGAGGAGAGCGCCAAACAAAGCAACACCTCACACCCAGTTTTTCACCAGTGCTTTGAGTTTGAGGTAGATCTCGTTTAATTCTAATAGATATGGGGCGTCTTTTTTGTGACATTGAGTCCAAGTTCAGGGATGAGTGGATTATTCGTTAGTAGGAGAAAAATTAATTTTCAAGCAATTTCTTTTTTCTTGAGAACAAAATTGATTTGGCGGGGAAATCCAGGATAGGATACCTTAAGTTAAAGCAACATTAATATAGCCGCAAAAATTAATAATCCTCAGGAAATCTTGGTTGCAGCTCATGTGACCTTGAGTGGATATTAAGGCTTCATTCACATGCAATGTCTATTTTCTAAATTCTATTTTCTATTCGCGGTATGTCTTATGATCACGGTCTGTGCCCTGAATATCCCGCGGCGTAATTACTGGCAGCGCGAGCCAGTTACTATAAGTTACTATAAGTTACTATATTAGTGTTATAGCAATCAACAATATTCTTTCATTATACGTTCCAACAAAAAGATGCGTTAAATCGCCGTTTCCGTTTTGAAGCAGAATCTTAATAACCCCATTTCCTGAGTTTCATTTTCACATCTTAAGGCATCATATGGATAAACTTTCAATATGGTACTCTGCAGCATATCAGTTGGTCCTCTCCTGGTGCTCGTTTCTCTGCCTGAGATCAGTTGTTCAAGTTCTCTGTCACTGATTTTTGCTTTTTGTCTTTACCAATAGATACCAAGAAATGTTTTAATTACATGATGTAAAACCCATAAATTTGATATTTCAGAGGCCCGAAGTTGACATTTATCCAAGTTGATTTACGCGTGCAGTCGGTTCTCTTCATTTATTCAAAGAGAACTCTGTCATATCACTAGTTAGACTCTATAGTCTACTATCTTAACGTATTTATACAGTTGACTGAGTTTACAAAATAATTGTCGACTATAATGATGGCAATCCGCACATTTAATTTATATTTTAGTGCGAGGAGAAAGAATTGGATCAGAAGTCGTTACTTGTTCAGGTCTATGACACGGACCCTTTCTATAACGACTTGATAGGAGAGGTGCGGCTGAAAATGGCCATCCTGAAAAGTGGGGATGTACTCGAGGACTGGTACCATCTGGAACCAAGGCTGGAATGACCAGGGAACAGGGAAGATGGGGGTTCATTCTCAATGAAGCTGTTGTTGTGGCAGATTTGGGTCCTGACCCCTACCTTTGGTTTATAAAAACAAAATCACACCAACATTTCCTTTTTGAAATTAGCATTTTTCATTAGCCGAATCATAGTTCTAAACCGTATCAACTGACACCATTTGCCCATTACCACCAACGCCAAAAAATTTCGGCGCCCTTGAGCGGGCCACGAACCCTACACCAAGCAGGCGAGGGTCGGCTTTGCATCAGAGGCCTGTCATTCCTAAAACAACCGGACCCCCCCTTCAAATAATTTTGGTACCGCCCCTTTATCGGTCTACGTAGATCATACCAACTACCCGGGAGCTCTCGCTGAATGCAACCAGTTCAACAGATTCCTGGCGATGAATAAATTAAAGAAAAAACTGGTGATTACATGAGTAAGGCGGGTACATGTAATAAACGTGAATAAATGGTATTAAATATTGATATCTTCACCGCTAGCTTGTATTTTCTGTATTACTAATCATGTTAGTTATGGTATTTGCAATGAAAATCACTATTTATAACAATCTTCTCCTGTGATGTGATCATTTCTAAATAAAAGCACATGACACTGAAGGTGGGACAACCTTTTTGACCAATGTTGTATATATAAAGCATGGTTAGTAAGAATCTCTCATGCAGCCAAGAAGAGTACCTTACTTCAGATTTTATTTATTGGAAATGAGCAACAGTTGCGTCTATACAGTCTGTACTTTTGTAAATGCTTTCGATGATATAATATGCCGCCAATTTCGTTCGGAACTTATTCTACACCCTCCTTACATCCCTGATCAAACTTCGTCTGCTTTTTTTCCATAGCCGAAACACTTTAAGGGGAATTAGATTTCACTCCTTAGGACCAGGCTCTGACATGGTATGAAATATAATCCCCAGAATTCTACAAAGGGATTCTTCTGTTGTAATATCGCTTGAAGAAAAACATTGTACATTGTATTAAAGTATACACGAAGGGTATGAATAAAAAGAATTGTCTTCATTTTCACGAATGAAGATATTTTCAATTTGCCGTCGAACCCCTTGACTTACCATAAATATCGTGTAATAATCTGTATAATGAGAACCAAAAAATAACTAATTGATGAGAAGCGAATAACGAAGGGGCTAATCAACAATTCTGTATTCTGCTTAGTACTGCTCATAATGAAGGTAATTTTAAGTGTGCTCATTAAAAATGAGAAATCCTGCAAAATTAATTAACACTTGTTAAAACCTTGACGGAAAGACGTGTGCTATTTATAAACAGCCATCGCGTTCACTTACTTTCAAATAATCATTTTTTGCGGCTTTGTCATTTTTTTCTATACGAGGGTAATTTCAGGTCAGTATTCTTTCGTTTCTTTTACTTATTTCTTCAGGAATTTTTTAATGGAATTCAGATGAGACTTTATGTTGAGAATTTCCCCTTTAAAATGAAATACAGGCCCTTCGTATTTGAACAATAATAATCCTTCAGAAAGTATCACCAATTTTAAAGAAAAGGGTTGAAACACTTAAAAGACTGGTAAAAAGCGTGGATTTTTCTTAATCGTTGGGAAGAAGCTACCCTTTGCCAGGGCCACAGGTTGATTTTTCACTAGATATCCACAGGTTTGTCACTGGTTTATTCATGATACTTGTCTGCACTTAGAGAAAAGTGTATATAATTTATCTGCGTCCTTGGCAGAGGGTATGAAAAGGCTGTCTGTCACCAGTGGTGTTTTAATTAATGGACAAATATCGCTATAGTACTGCGCTTCATAATAGGCTTCGTTAAGAATTGAGGGGGTTTTGTATTATCAGCTACAGTGCATTTTTATATTACATGTAGAATGAAAATTCGAAGGCCTGGATATATTTTATAACATTTAAGCCATACGTCTTCTGTAGCCAAGAGAAGAAAACGACCAAGTTTCTGAAGTCCGAACATACATTACAAAATTCATTGCAGAATGGAAAAACTAGTAACAATAAAGCCGTTTTTAAAAACCATACTTATTGATGATAAATAAAAATTAACCTTTGACGAAACGAGACTTTTCAGATACCTTAACAAATATAATATCAAACAAATGGGTCTTTACTTTCTACAAAGCCTTGCTTCTACACTGCTTGAATGCGACGCGCGTACACACATAAAACCTAAACACATTGGAACTTGATGTCAATAATTTTTTCTGTAAAATCCGCAATTTTCCCATTATCAAAGTAAACCCTTTCCAAAAACAGCTATGAAAATTACGATCTGTTCGCCCATTTTTTCATTTTTTTTTACCATTTCACTGAAGTCTCAGCATACACCACGTATGCACTTTAATGAAAGCGACTCAAAAATTAGAAACTTGGAACTCAGCAACCAGTTTATTAAACCTAACTTTGGTTTAGATATGGCATACATGTGCCTTGGTGACTAAGAAGTAGTGTTGAAACTTCTTAGTCTAACTCTCATTGTATGAATCTTAACATTTATATAAATGCACCTCTCATATATTAGATCTAACTTTCATAATTCGGAACTTTATTATTAACTGTTGTGGTAAAACATATCAGAATAACACTTGGGATGTTTATTTTATCATCGATGAATGTACAAATTACAAGATGTACACAACTATTGGTGTACTCTATTTAAAGGACTACATGGTACAAAAGTGCACTGGTACACGTATGTACGTATAAGCAAAGAATAAATTAACACATGAATTAAGAACATTTTCAACATACCATCATTAAAAGCGAATAAAGGCAATTGGTATTAAACATGTACTTTCAATCCGAAAATCTTAATTCTCGTTTGTTCCTTTCACATAAATTAAGAGATACAACTGCAATGTTTTTCATTTGTCATTTGTTCTCACTTGCCACTTATGAATTCCTAAACACTTGCTACCTCTTAATTCAAAAGCACAGTGAGCAAACAGAGAGCCTGACAGACAGACAGACAGACAGACAGGCGATACCCTGTAACCACAAGAAATATATATATATAATAGCAGCAGCACTAAGTATAAATAGTCAAACTTAACTGAACTGCAATTGAAGAATTTATCAAAATAACCGTTTGTTTAGTGTCCCACATTTAAAAGGGACAATTTAAATGAAGTGCTACACCTTCACAACTGTACGAAATACTGATGTAAAAATTTACTTGACAGTTCACATTTTACAAAGATGCTGAAACTTTGCCATGCTTAAATTATCTCTTCTTTGCTACTATAATCACTAAGGCCGCATTCTCAACGAATTGAGCCAGGCTTTACAAATCCTGAGAACTAAAAATGGCGGACGTACATGAAAGAAAAACCGCCTAATCTTTTAATAGNAACTGTTTCTTGTTTGCTGGACACTGACAGCTTGCCCCTGGTCTACTAACTTTCATAATTTGGAACCTGCCTTTGCTTACTCCGTCTTCTGTATTTCTTGGAATTTTTCAACTAACACATTGAGGTCTTGAACATAGAAAAAACTCCATGTCGCAAAGTTGGTCTTAGCATTGAAATGGTGAAGAAAACTAATGCAAAAGTATCATTTATTACATGTATATGTTATGGCTGAAGCCTTGTAGGCCTTGTTTTTGAGTGTGACAACTTGCTTTTCACCATAACATTTCAGTGACAATCCTAATTTGCAATAAACACATTTTCAAAAAACCTCTTCCTGCTATGCAGCTTCATTTTTAATGATTCTCTGCAATTTTTAACATCAATAAATTTTTTACAAATTATTTCAAGTAAACAAATCTAAGAACCAATATGGCAAATGGACATAAAAAAAACTGAGAATATGTATGCTAACCACATATGGGTTATCACTGCAGGCTTCGCCACAGTGGCCTGACCACACTCTGTCTAACCTATTAAAACAGATTACAACCAGACAATAAGGGAATGTTTACCCCAAGGTACTGTGATTCAAAGGCGATATACATCTTCCTCTTTCTAAGCCCCATTATATTGGAACCTAGAGCTAAGGCATGATGACCTGCGGAAGGAATAAATATTAAAGCAGCATGTGTACTAAGCTTCATTATTGTTACAGTATTACAGACTAAAATAGAATGAAGCCAATATCAAGCAGATGATGGATAGCCTTAATAAATGGATTCAAACAAACAAAGAGCTGCCTTAATAAATTGATTCAAACAAACAAGCAGCCAACAGTCTACAACATGACCTTTTTATTTTCATTGATGGATGACTGCTTTCAAAACAACCTCTGAATCTTGCTCCTTTTCCCCTTTCTCGTGAGCTTGATTCCATACATGAGCTCAAGCTAAACTGAGCGCAATGGGTTATTCTGAACACACAGAACAGCACTCTTACTGTGTACACACTTCCGTAATACGAAAGTAATTATGTCGTCTACGCACAGCATGTTTCCATCACCAGCTTCCAAAACAGCATGTAACTAAGATTAATGCTTTTAAAGCATAATTATGGGGATGTCTTCATTCTGTTGCCTAAATCCTCAAACACGATACAAAAGCATTATGGCACCTGTGATTCCATGACCATGACTCCATATCCAGTGTCCAATACTTTTTTTGCACAAAGAAAAAAGTTACTCTCAGAACAACAAGGCTGTCATCCAATTGAAACTCACAAGGCAAATTCAACACTGTTCAACAGAGTTATTGCAGTGGGCATGGACTGCTATGTGTACCTTCCTAACACCATGTTTTGCATGAAAGGAGGAACCTGCAAAAAAATGAATAAATAAATAATAAGAACATCTAACTTAAAGGGATAATAACTCTTCGTTTTGGCCAAAAAATGAATTTTCCTGGGTTCAAAAACAATTTTCCCGTACTTACCAATGGTTAATGAATCCATTTTTACATTCAAAGTTAGTCCCTGGTTTTTTTCTAAAAAGTTTGGTTTTTTGTTAAAATCTCTTAAGAGATTATAACAGAGTATAGCCATCAATGGCGGTCACGTGGTCTGAAGACAAGCTTAGATATCAGAATAATAGCTTTAACTGCTGTTTTTTTGTCATAAAACAGAATATACTATATTTCTTTGAGTTATTCACAATGACCTCATACGAAGAGTTATTATCCCTTTAAGTCAGACCAATATTAAATATACTTATCTATTTTTCAAAAATAATTTTTAGAAGTCATTTTTAAATAAGAAAATCATTTGGAGGTATCAAAAAAAAAAAAAAAAAAAAAATTCAGGCAAATTCAGAAAGCTAGCACATGTGATGTCACTCTGTTGCTGCATATTTATTTTAAAAGCAAAAAACTCCAACCTCTTCTGAACTGTTCAAAGCTTCTGTTATCATTTTTTCAATATTCCGCATCATAGCCATCTTCTGCTGCGGTTTAAGTGGATATTCAATCTTGCCTGTAGGCCCTGACTGAAACAATACATTTATATTTCAGCTGATAAACCCTTCTTATTGAAGCCCTTTCTGATTAGCCTCCTTCCCCATGGGCAGCAAATTTAATACTTCAGAATCTGCTCTCCAATAACACGTGATCATAGGCTTAGTGTAATTATACATTTTTTATTATTCATGGAATCATTATCATTACTCATATTGAGAGACAATCTGATGGCCTGGATCCAGTCTGTTAAACAAAGACCCCATTCTCATGAACAGATCGATCTAGCAGGATTGACCCATCTCTGAGGGTTTTCTTGCTAAATTGCTTTCAGCTAAAGTAACTCTGGCACACCTACTTAAGCTGTTAGGGGGTAATTACCTATCACTTAGCAGCTTCTATAGGTGGGCCAAATATCTAAGCCAGTTAATCTGAATGCAATTTAGTGTCACAGGGGCAGATCCAGAGATTTTCTAACAGTCTTCCAAATTATCTTTGTTGATCCCTCTTCCATTTTTGACCGTCTTAATCTGATTGCAATTTAGTGTCACAGGGGTGGATACAGAGATATTTTCTAACAGTCTTCCAAATTATCTAATTTTTACTGTCGGAAGATGGGCAAAAATGGAAGAGGGATCAACAGAGATAATTTGACCGTCCAAGACCGAGAAAATCTGAACATCTTCCGGAAGACCCAGAAGACGGCCTCAATCTGCCCCCAAGAGAGAATCCCCTCAGCCATGGGTCAATCCTGCTAGATTGATCTAGGTATGGGAATGGGGTCTAAGATCCAAATTTTAGTCTACTTTGACCAAAGATAAATCAACAGAGTTCAGCAATTGTTTGCATGATCCAAGGTTGGCAACCCAGATTTCCTCAATTTTAGGCCACTGGCAAACGCGTCCAGTGAACCCACTTCAGTCAAAGATAGAGATAGCCCTTTGTTAGCCAGAAATGATGAACCTTTTTCGCCATAAGTTTAGTAGACATTTGCTAAATGCAGATTAATAAAGTCAAACCAATGAAAAGGAAACAGTTATTAATCAAATATCACCAAACGTACATGCACAGGTAGGAAAAATAAATGTGGATGCTGAAAAGCATATCAGAACTGAAGGAATTGACAATGAAGGGGTTCAAGCAATATGAACATTAATATATTTTCAATTTGATACCCAGTGTGTTGGTTAAGGATGTTACACTAACCAATATTTCACTGGGAAGACGTCAGCTTCAATTAATGCTTTATTAAATTAATTTTCACTTATTAACACCATCAATTTGTGTTAAACAAACATACCCCACTTCCTGCACAAACCCACTCTGGTCAGAAAGTGTAAATTGATACCCTTTTCATACAGTCAGTGGCAGGATGGATAAGATTTACACAATGTAATTAATATAGAGATGACGTACTTGCTTCCACACCAGATCATGGATTCCTGCCAACTTTGGGCATTGCCAGAGAGGGAGGTTCTTTGTGTGGTGTGCCCCCCCCCCCTCCCCCTCCCAAACCAAACCCAATAAAAATGCTTTGATTTATTTCAAGTAGTACCCAGGACTATGCTGTGTTGTCTATACTGGGTTGCTATGATAACTATATATACAGAAAATCTATTGTTTAACATGTTACTAACAATAATCATAACTGATGACATAACAATCCTGTAATATTAGTGACCTAGCTTGTCTCCTATGGAAGAATTGAAACTTGGGTTCAATATCAAAACAAAGTTAATGTGTGTGCTAGCATGTGCACTTTTTTACTGAATGATATACTTGTAAGGCACCACTGACAAAACTAGAGATATGGGTAAGTGGAGAGACCTACCTTGTACCAAAAAGTTATGGAAGTTGTGATACCACTTCCTATTATGGACTCTACATGATGGAACCTGTGGAATACAGATAATATACTTCACATATATAAAACGGCATACAATAGATTCCACACAGCACATCACCTTGTAATTTGATAACCTTTAATCATATATATAGAATTTTGAATTTAAATCTAGCCAGAATGAAGATAGCCCAAACATGGTAATATTCTACTTTTTTATCACCACAAACCTCTAGGAATTCTTTTCAGCATGTCTTCAGACCATTGGCCAGGGTTAAAACTTATTTCCAAAATAATCTATCAAATTCTGCCTCATGCCAAACTATTCATCATTACATAGGCAGGTAGTAACTTATAACAGAATACAAAATACTATTCTAATTTCTTGGACACTCTGAACTCACTGTTTGTATAGAAAATTCTACTAAAATGCTGAACTATTCCAATTTTGCTACATAAAATGTACAGTGTTTACTTTTTATCTATTAATAAACGAAAATTAAAAAAAGACAAATTTAACATATCCTTCAGTTGGATACCTTTTTTTTTTTTTTTTTTTTTTGCTAGAGGTTATAGACTTAAATTTAATGCTGAAATGAAGATTACAGATACTGCATCTTTTTACCAATACATGGGTATGTACAATACATCTCCAGGTTTGACTATCACTTCATATCCTTTCAGTCTCTTCAGCTTGGGAAAACGATCAAAATCTGGAGCCCTAAGGTCCACCTTTACAAAAAAAAGTGAAATAAGTGAAATAATATAAGTAGCCAACATTATTAACATAATGAACATTGGGATTTATCACTGATCTAAGAATAAGATTTAAGCCGCATAACTGCAGGCTCTAGAAGTATTACTGGTATATGATTTACAGGATCAGACCTCAATGCAACACGAAAAACTATATCCAGAGTGGAACTGAAAACAATCTTTCTCTTTAAATCTATAACACACTTACTTTACAGCAAAGAACACAATCTTACCACAACATGTTACAATATAATAAGAGAATTCAATACATTTGTGTAAACAGCCAGCCAAATGTTGTACCTGACATTGTCTGTCACATGGATGGTATACAGGGTATGGGTAAAGACACTCAAACTGGCTGGGTGGGAAAAGAAAGATACGTTTACAGCCCTGCACTTGTGCAAACAAGTTGTGTTGCTCATCATAATGGACTGGTGTGTAGTTTCCTGAAAATGACAAAACTAAAATCTTGAGCAAAAATATGTATTTTAGAATTATGAACAAATCAAACTGATGAACTTATTTCCAGTTGCAACGAATGCCAAAACCAAAAAAGACGGTAATAAACAATGCAAGTATATTTTATCATAAAATACCACAAAACCAACAACAATGTCTAACAGTTCATGTTGTGGTACAGGTAGTATTAACATTTTTTTGAAGACTGTTTTTTTCCAACTTGGTGTTTAAATTGTATTTGAATGCAGAAAGTAAGTTATGACAAGGTTTATATTATCAGTGAAGTACTGGTGGTTCTTTTTTTGCTTGCTGTTGGATGTTACAAAAATCCAGACAAAGCGGTAGGCCACAGAGCATTGTGACCAGCCACAAAGTGTAAAATACTTATCCTTCAAAGAAAAAAGAATGATATTTTAAAAGAACTTTTAGGCACCGTTCACATGAAAAATCCAATCGAGATTTAAATACTGCTTTGGAAGTAACTCGCTCACTCTGCTAGTTAATTACGCTGCGGGGTATTCAGGGCACAGACTGTGATCACTAGATACTGCCAATGGATTTTTGGAATTTGGATTTTTCATGTGAACGGTGCCTTATTCACATATGGATGATCTCCAACCTTCTTGTCCAATAAGTAACAAGTTAGCTGTCAAAGGCCCCCAGTTGTTACCATTTTGCTGCTTGTTAATCCAGTCCCAGTTAAACCCCAAAAAATCTATCACAATCCTCTTGCCTACTGCATCATTCAGTGTCTGTTGCAGATAATTTCTGTAAGGAATCGTAATTGAGACATAAAGCAACCACACACAGGGCATACAATGTAATGCTTGTCGTCAACTCTAAAAAAATTATTACGCATCTCATCCAACTATAAATATTTTAGAATAGAGGCCGATAGATTTTAGCCCCTTTTATGTGAATGGTTACATAGTCATTAACCATTTCCACTTCTTGTAAAAAAAAAAATAATTAAAACATGTATCAAATTTATTTTCATTTTAAAAAAATCTAACAATCAATTGGTTTCTGAGAAAAGGCTTTGGTAAATATCAATATAACTACAAAGGTTTCAGCAAACAAAAATCCTTCACATGCCCATCCAACCTATTTGTTAATAAAATCCTCTTACCAAAAAAAAAAATAAATAAATAAATAAATTAAAAAAAAAAAGAGAAACTAAAAACTGCAAATGATTTCAAATATTAAACTTTCATGCTTTGAAAACAAATTTACATTTGTATATCAGAACAACATAATCATGGAACACTTTCATAATTTCTTAAAATAATTTAATGCCAAGTATTTCCCAACATCAATCTTTTACTAAGCAGTTGCCACAAAACCCAAAACTTCACCAGAAGTTAAAGCTATGGATTCCGCTATTAAGGCTTTAGATCTAATTAACTCCATTATTGTTCTTAAGCCAATGCTGCTTTCACTAACAAACACTTGTAATGATGGAACCAGGGCCAGTATTCTATTTGTCTTGACTACAGATTATAGATCATAAATCCAAGTAATACTTAAAAACGGCATGTGAAGGTCACCCCTGTATATATTATAGTATTGTGAATGCTTCCTGTACATGCAGCATTAGTTTCATATTTCATTTTGTTTGATTTGTGTCTGCTCCTTTTTTAATTTCCTTTTTCTAAATTAAGCCATCCCCAACATATAGTAAAGTCACTCTCTTCCAATAAGAAGACCTAATATAGACTGACATCTCCATCTTTAACATCAGCTCAGGCTCATGACTATAACAGAAATACAAGCATATGGGGTACTGGGGTATGTGGAGGAAAAATCTCTGGATGTGGGAATCAAGTCCATGTCCCTTCTCTCCTTTCTGGTGGTTATCCCTCCCCCTGCCCAAACACATGCAAGTACTCGCACACACATGCACTTGTGTACACGCTCCCATTCATGCATACAAACCAGGCCCGTAGCCAGGGGGGGTTCGGGGGGTTCGAAAGAACGGCCCCTTTTGCTGGGAAAAGGTCCACTCTGGGTAAAATTTGACCTAGGTACATGAAGTTTTTTTGGAAAAAGGTCCACTTTTTCAGAAAAAGAACCCCCCTTTTGAAATTGCTGGCTAC
>NW_019773513.1:1495166-1506536 GCF_001039355.2 Lingula anatina
TTGATTTCAGGCATTTTGGTCAGCAACGTCTCCAATGTGCGTTTGTCAAATTGTACATCGTACATCGCTTCATACGACGCACTTACCGGTGCGTAGGCTAGCTTCATCACAGATTCCTCCTTACCAATGTCGTACAGCACACGGACATTATAGTTTTCCCCCAGCTGATCATCTATTTCAGTATCGGTAGACATAGCAGTTTGGACGGAAGGCAGGGTGTTTTTAAAATCTTCCCATGCTTCTCGCGGCATCCGGATCTTGTTCAACGTTTTCAAATCGCTGAAGACGACCAACTGGACCCCCTGTTTGCTTCTGCATATCGACAACAGACTATCTTCACCAAGTTTGAAGAACTGCGACATTTTGATGTTCGAACGTACAACTTAGGTCAGTGAATTGGAGTTTGATTTGACCATTCCAACATATATAGCCTTCTGAAATTGCACGCCTAAACATGCAACACGCCAAACAAAAGAATTGCGCTTGACGTCATCCGTTACCATAGTGAAACGTAAACATTACCCCGACATGCCCAGGCCCGTTCTGTGACGTCATCCGTTACCATAGTAAAACGTAAACAAAAATAGGGAGTCTTGTTTGTTTACTTAAAAAATTGTTTGTTTATTTTGTAAACATCCCCCATTGTTCGCTATAGGTTTTCCATTGTTCAAATGACGTAACATAACAATAGAAAAAAATGGAATTCTTTTGTTACCTATAGTACGGATGTTACTACTCACACGACTACCATTCAGCGCGAGTCCCCTCGGATTTGGATCGATAGAGCGATAGTTTTATTTGGAATGAGCCCTTGTTTGATAGACTCAGCGCATCCTTTCATGTACAAAATACGCTAAACTATCGTATAACGCACGTGTTTTACAGTCTCGTAAGAACTGATAGTGTAAAGCGGGTACCCTCTACCAGGGACACAGATTGATTTTTCATTAGATATTCACAGATATGTCTCTGGATTATTCATATCACATTTTTACAAATGGACATTATTCATCTACGGCCCTGGCAGAGGGTAAAATGCGGGCCCACTATTTGTGCAGCGTCGTCGGTCTGTTCAGTTTCTTTGCAGGTATTGTGTGAAAGGCGCAGATTCTGCTGTCCACGCTCACCTGAAGCATTCTGCTGCCCTCGTTCACCTAACACATTCTGCTGTCCACGCTCACCTAACACATTCTGCTGTCCACGCTCATCTAAAGCATTCTGTTGCCCTCGTTCACCTAACGCATTCTGTTGTGTAGGAGCCCCATTTTGAGCATAAACATAATGTGACACCTTGTCTTATGATTAATACAAGATGCAGTCACTAGATGGCGGTAACATCTCAGATTGCGTTTGGACTGATGTGACAAGAATGGTAGTCTGCTAGAAACCGTAGTCCATTCCCCATAAGGCTAAGGACAATTCTTTCGGAACAGGAAAATTTTATACATGAAAATTATCACACACATGCTGAAATATTTCAGCTTGTGTTTGATAATTTTCATGTTTGATCCAACTACCAAGCTAATAAACAGTATTCCTCAGGAAAATTTTAGTTCACGGCTAGTGAACAGCCAGACAAAACGTGTATCTAGTGTTCTCTTCAAATATCTGTGGACCTGGCGGAGGGTAGAAACCCTGGCGATAAAGGAAAAGTTACCCAAATTTCAAGGTCGGAAATTACCAATATTTATTATAATTTATTATTATTATTATTATTATTTTTATTATTATTATTTTGTACCTTGAGCTTTTTATTTGATTTATTTAATATTTACTTTATTTTTGTATTTGGTAATATAAAAGTTTTAAGCACATTATGTGGTCTGAGCTCAGTCCTATCCTCTTAACACTACACACTTTACCCTCTGAGGATATATTTTGTTTGGTTTCAATTTGATGTGGTATGTGGATGATTACTAGATAAATGTTATATGTAAAAATCCTCATGATGAAAAAGCAATTATTGAGACTTGTTTGTATGACATCAGATTTTGGCTCACGATAAACTACATAGGGACCAGTACCATAGATTATCGTATTTACTATGGCTCGATCTTTCTGCAAGGGGATTATCACTTAATTGTAATCAGCTTAGGCGGCTTAGATGTCCGTAACGCCTACTGAAACTGCCATGGAGTAATTAACTATCATTTGGCAGCTTCAGTATGCGTGCCAGACATCTAAGCCGCTTAAGCTGAAAGAAAATTAGCCAGAAACCTCCGGACATGGATCGGACTTATTTGATCGATCTTGGTATGGGAACCCAGTCAAACACCAAGTTTTCCAGAGACAGCACTACACAGTATCAGAGTTGAAGATATGTTATCACAACAAGCGTTAGAACCAGGGTGTAATTCTCAACAATAAATGTGACATATGACATCACATATTAACAAAGTATGTAAATCACCATATTTCAGTTGGCAACTAATGTCTAAGATTCTTCACCTTATTTAACAGCAAGTAAACAGAGCTATTCATCCATGCATTTGTGGCTTCTAAACATGATTACTGCATCACCCTGTTGTTGTTCGGAATGCCTAACTATCAAATGGGGAAACATCAGTCTATATAGAATTCAGCAGCTCGTTTCTACTGATAAAAAATATGTATATAAGACGTTCAGATTTAAAACTTGGGAGTTCAGATTGAGATACTGAGGGAGCCCGCTCTGGGGAGCTAGGAGACGGGAACGAGTCATGGATGATGGTTGAGAAGTTACAGACTTCACGTAAATGATGTAGTTAAAGAGTGTCAACAAATAAAACATTTAACTTGTCATTATGTGTCCTTTGGGTTTTCTTTGAGCGACTTTAAAGCTGGCACGAACCATAGAATCGCAGATTGCGTTCTGAGCGTATATAAAAGTTAAAATACCTAAAGTATACAAAAGGGTTTCATTACATATTTCTTATCAGTGTCGCAATATTTGGCGGTACATACTAATTTTCATTATTCAAATTGCACACGTCCACTTACGTTATATAATTACAGGTAAGCTCATAAAACGAGTCGAGTGCACAAGCAAGCGACTCCAATCAAATTAATTAATTAATCAATAAATTAATTATCAAGTGTGGAGATTATATTGGTGAACGGTATAAAGCAATACTTTCGAGTTACGGGACCCAGTTCTGCTATCTCTTGTAACAAGTGCCTCGTGGTGGGACGAGTAAGGTCTGTTCTCACGTACACCCAAGTCTACAGTTTGTGCAGACTTAAAAAACTAGAGTTTGAAAGTATTTGGGAAGTTCCAAAACCCCATAAAATAACATGTTAGACATAAGTAGTGGCGGGCGGGTAAGGTAATAACTGCTTAATCATTGACATTCTCCTGTCTTTGTATTGAGCGGTAAACAACATGTCCTTGAACAAAATGTTATCAGATAGCCTTCATAGAATAACTTCGCAGACAATCAGCGTCTGGGTTAATAAACTAGCCCAGTTCTGCTATCTCCTGTATCAAGTGCCTCGTGGTGCGGTGTACAGCTCAGGTGACTCCGGCTATCAGGACGAGTGAGGTGTGTTTTCACGTACACCCAAGTCTACAGTTAGTGCAGGCTTGAATGAGCCATTTAGAATATGTTCAACATTAGAATATAAACTAAATACCCGTGCTTTAAATTCAACTTGATAGGCCTAATTGGCTATTACATTTTAATGCAAATATTCTTTTTCTTTTTGCCGAGAAGGAAATGATAGTGGAAAATCACTTGAAACATATCTTTCGCTCATTAAACTACAGGTTTTTTTTTTCTTTTTTTAATCAAAATACCGTTTAAAGCGCAAACCCATGAAACTGCGTTAGGGGATGCAATCAAAAGGGAAATCAGTGGTATTTTAGTTCACGCTCACCTGAAGCATTCTGCTGTTCACGCTCACCTAACACATTCTGCTGTCAACACTCACCTAACACATTCTGCTGTCCACGCTCACCTGAAGCGCATTCTGCTGTCCACGCTTACCTTATACATTCTGCTGCCCTCGTTCACCTAACACATTCTGTTGTCTAGGAGCCCCATTTTGAGCATAAACATAACGTGACGCCTTGTCTTATGATTAATACAAGATGCAGTCACTAGATGGCGGTAACATCTCAGGTCGTGTCTGGACTGATGTGACAAGAATGGTAGTCTGCTAGGAACCGTAGTCCATTCCCTATAATGCTAAGGACAAATCTTTCGGAACAGGAAAATTTTATACATGAAAACTATCAAACACATGCTGAAATATTTCAGCTTGTGTTTGATAATTTTCATGTATGATCCAACTACCAAGCTAATGAACATTTTTGCTCAGGAAAAATTTAGTTCACAGCTAGTAAATAGCCAGACACAACGTGTATCTAGTGTGCCGTCCAAATATATCTGTGGACCTGGCGGAGAGTAGAAATCTTGGCGATAAAGGAAAAATTACCCAATTTTCAAGGTCGGTAATTACCAATATTTAATATTATTGTGTACCTTGAGCTTTTTATTTGATTTATGTCATATTTACCTTATTTTTGTATTTGGTAATATAAAAGTTTTAAGCGCTTTATGTGGTTTGTGCTCAGTCCTATTCTATTTACACCACACACTTTACCCTCTGAGGATATATTTTGTTTGATTTCAATTTGATGTGGTATGTGGACTATTACTAGATAAATGTTATATGTAAAAAATTCTCATGATGAAAAAGCAACTATTGAGACTTGTGTGCATGAATTCAGATTTTGGCACACGACAAACCACTTAGACACCATTGCCATAGATTATTGTATTTACTATGGCTCGATCTTTCTCCATGGGGATTCTCGATAAATTGTAATCAGCTAAGGCGGCTTAGATGTCCGTAACGCCTACTGAAACTGCCATGGGGTAATAAACTATCGTTTGGCAGCTTCAGTAGGCGTGCCAGACATCTAAGCCGCTTAAGCTGAAAGAAATTTAGCAAGAAACCTCCGGACATGGATCGGACCTATTTGATCGATCTTGGTATGGGAACCCAGTCAAACACCAAGTTTTCCAGAGACAGCATTACACAGTATCAGAGTTGAAGATATGTTATCACCACAAGCGTTAGAACCAGGGTGTAATTCTCAACAATAAATGTGACATATGACATCACACATTAACAAAGTATGTAAATCACCATATTTCAGTTGGCAACTAATGTCTAAGATTCTTCACCTTATTAACAGCAAGTAAACAGAGCTATTCATCCATGCATTTGTGGCTTCTAAACATGATTACTGCATCACCCTGTTGTTGTTCGGAATGCCTAACTATCAAATGGGGAAAAATCAGCCTATATAGAATTCAGCAGCTCGTTTCTACTGATAAACAAGGCAGCAAAGCTGTCAAATGTACAGACAAAAAACAGAAAAAAAAGATGCAAGATAGGTCATTATGTCAATTTTGATGCAATAATAAATGCTTATAATAGCACAGTCAGTCAACACTGATTTTTAATCATGCACAACAGGTAACATGGTCAATAACAGGAGCAGATTCAGAGATATTTTCTGACAGTATTCCAAAGTATCTTTGTTGATCCATCCTCCATTTTGATAGTCTTCCAACAGAAACCCGTAAATATAAACTTTATAATCTGACTGTCTTCCAGGAGACCCAGAAGATGGTCTTAATCCACCCTTTCAATAAGATTACAATGTCAGGACCATGAGAGTTAAAATTCACATGATGAAAGTCCCTATATATGAAAAATGATGACAGTGCATAAAATAATATTACATAGTGTTTAAAGACATAAATACCAATACAGCTGCTTATGTGGAAAAACTGAAAATGTGCACAGCCTCAGTTGGATGGGAGTTAAAAATCACATNCGGACGAGACCGAAACCATGTGTACCGCCAGCGCTAACGCTGGTGGTACAATAATGGCCCGATTATGCTGATCTTTTAACTCAACCTGCGTTTTAGCAGGATTGACCACTCCTGTGAGTTTAATGACAATTGGCCTATCTGTTTTTCTTATATTGTGTTTACAGTGTTGCATATATGCTGAAAAGTAAAAAAACAAGGCAGCAAAGCTGTCAAATGCACGGACAAAAAACAGAAAAAAAAGATGCAAAATAGGTCATTATGTCAATGTTGATGCAATAATAAATGCTTATAATAGCACAGTCAGTCAACACTGATTTTTAATCATGCACAACAGGTAACATGGTCAATAACAGGAGGAGATTCAGAGATATTTTCTGACAGTATTCCAAAGTATCTCTGTTGATCCATCCTCCATTTTGATAGTCTTCCAACAGAAACCCGTTAATATAAACTTTAAAATCTGACTGTCTTCCAGGAGACCCAGAAGATGGTCTCAATCAATCCTTTCAATAAGATTACAATGTCAGGACCATGAGAGTTAAAATTCACATGATGAAAGTCCCTATATATGAAAAATGATGACAGTGCATAAAATAATATTACAGCGTGTTTAAAGACATAAATACCAATACAGCTGCTTATGTGGAAATACTGAAAATGTGCAGAGCCTCAGGTGGATGGGAGTTAAAAATCACATCTTAAAAATGCCAGTGTTGGAGAGAAAATTAAATAGAAACAACAAAAATATAATTCCAATGAAGCTGTTATTCACTGCTTCCTTATTATGGACACTATGTTATCTAGCATAGAGTTTAACAGGGAAATATCAACAAGTGTGCTTTATGAAATTTCAATTAATGGCTACTTAATTAGGTACATGAGTTTATAGCACTGAAATTAGCCTTGTGAATACCCAAGGGGAATTAACAGACTGACCACACAAATTTGTCTATCAAAGGTCTTCAGGCCCATAAGTCACACCTTAAGAAAAGCAGAAAACAATAATGCACAAAAACAGGAAACTGCCCAATTCTGATGCAATAATACTTTATGTTTAACTGCACAGTCAACATAAAAATTTAATTATGCACAACAGGTAACGCTGATGAAAGTAAAAGCATAAGGCTCCAGGCCCATCAGAGTTCAAGTTTTCAATAAGAAAGTGCCAGAATGAGAAAAATGAAAATTTCACAAAAAATGCATAAATTTAATAAAAATGATAACCCAATTGACCAGGCTTTCTAATTTGAACTGCATGCCAATCCTAAAAATCACACTTATAAGTTAAATATAATAGTAAGTAACACAGTTTTCTTTTCATAATGTTTGCAGTAGCAGTGCAAAAAGATTATTGTCAATTTTGATATAACATTACATAATAAATTATAGAATAATTATCACCAATTTTTGTGTATTGACTATAAATAGCATGGACATGTAGAAAATTTGATTACCATTAGGCTTCATGTCCATGGGAGCTCAGAGTCCCACAATGAATATGCCAAAAAGATAATGAATATTTCACTAAGTGTATAACTTCCAGAAAAAGAAGCCGTTTAGACTGCTTTTCCAACTGCATTTTAGTCCTGTGTTTCTTTTTTGAAAGTTTGACAGTAATAAGTAACACGGTTTTCCCATAATGGTCATCATGGGAGCAGCACCAAATATTGTTTTCTTCTATTTTGATGCAACATTACATAATGCTTAACAGCATAATGACCATCAATTTTTACTGATAAAATATACGTGTCATGGATTTTCAGAAAATGTGACTAGCAAGGGTCTTCAAGCCCGTGGAGGTTCTAAGTCGCACCTTGAAAATGTCAATATGTGAAAAATTAAATTTTCACAAAAAACTGTTAAATTGCCAGAAAAATTTACCAAACAGACTGCATTGCCTACTGAAGCTGTATGTTAGACCCATGTTTCTTTCCTGTAAGTTTGAGCACAGTAAGTTACATGATTTCCCTTAAATGGTCATCATAGGAGCAGTGCCCAAAATAGGGGTTTCTTTCAAATTTTGATGCAATATTACATAATGTTTAACAGCATAATGACCATCAATTTTTAATTATAAAATATTGGTATCACGGATATTCAGAAAATGTGACTAGCAAAGGTCTTCAGGTCCATGGAACTTCAAAGTCACATCTTGAAAATGCCAAAATGTAAACAAGACAGCACTGTTCTGACATGGGTTTATTTCCATCTTTAACACTTTTTTTAACATAAAACAAAATAAACAGTTTACTGCAATTTTTATATGATCAACTGAAAAAATTGCTGAGATGGGAATAATATCAATAGAATAGTGTCAAATGTCCAATTTCCTCCATTCTGAGATTCTGAACATAGTGAATGATTGAATCAGACAAACTGCAATGATATGAGTTTATTTCCATTTTTGACACTTTATTACACAATACACGATAACAACTTTACCATCATTTTTACATAATCTACTAACAATGTTGTAAAGATGCAGGATATGTCAAACAAACACTTTTACGTATCTTATTAGTTCAATAATGAGACTGTTTACATGCGTCAGAATTGAATCTGAGGAAATGTGAAAAAACAGCATAACTTCTAAAATAATGCTCCAATTATGCTGATTTTCGAACTCAACCTGCATTTTAGTAAGATTGACCACTCCTGTGAGTTTAACGACAATTGGCCTATCTGTTTTTCTTATATTGTGTTTACAGTGTTACATATATGCTGAAAAATGAAAAAACAGCGTAACTAGTAAAATAGTGGCCCGATCATGCCGATTTTCGAACTTGACCTCCATTTTAGTAATATTGATTACTCCTGTGAGTTTCATGACAACAGGCCTAATGGTTTTCCTTAAAATGTGTTTACAAGGTTGCATATATGCTGAAAAGTGAAAAAAACAGCATAACTTCCACCATGATGGCCCGATCATGCTGATTTTCGAACTTGACTTGCTTTTTATGAATATTCATCAGCTCTGTAAATATAAAACCAAAAAGCAATACTGTGTTCCACTTATCGTGTTTACGCTGAAAGTGCACGGCGCCGGCATCGGCAACGGTGACGGCAACGACAGACGCAGGTGATGGCAATATGTACAGACACATCTGTGTCTGTACATAAAAAGCATAACTACTAAAATAGTGGCCTGATCATGCCGATTTTCTAACTTGACCTGCGTTTTAGTAAGATAGATTACTCCTGTGAGTTTCATGACAACAGCCTAGTGGTTTTCCTTGGAAAGTGTTTACAGTGTTGCATATATGCTGAAAAGTGAAAAACAAGGCAGCAAAGCTGTCAAATGTACAGACAAAAAACAGGCAATAACTATGCAGAAAATAGGCTACTGTCAATTCTGATGCAAAAGTACATTATGTTAAACTGCAAATTCAACATCAAATTTTAATTATGCTCAACAGGTAATACCAATGTAAGTAAAATGTGTAACAAGTTCACACTTTGAAAATGTATAACCTCCAGAAAAAGAAGCCAATTAGACTGTTTTTCCAACTCAGGCTGCATTTTAGTCCTGTATTTCTTTTTAGAAAGTTAGGCAATCATAAGTAACATGGTTTTCCCATAATGGTCCTCATGGCAGTAGTGCCCACAATACGTTTTTTCAAATTTTGATGCAATATTACATAATGTTTAACAGCATAATGACCATCAATTTTAATAATAAAATATTAGTATCATGGATATTCAGAAAATGAGACTAGCAAAGGTCTTCAGGCCCATGGAACTTCAAAGTCACAACAACAAAAAAAGCATAACTACTAAAATAGTGGCCTGATCATGCTGAATTTCAGACTTGACCTGCGTTTTATGAATATTCATTAGCTTTGAAAATATATAGCCAAAAAGTAAAACTGCCTTCCACTTATCGTGTTTACAATGAAAGTGCACGGCGTCGGCGACAGGGTCAGTGACGGCGATGACAGACACAGGTGATGGCAATATGTACAGATGTTTAAGAACAGTAAGTGACATCGTTTTTCTTAAATGNCTGTTCTGACATGGGTTTATTTCCATTTTTAACACTTTTTTTAACATAAAACAAAATAAACAGTTTACTGCAATTTTATATGATCAACTAAGAAAATTGATGAGATGGGAAAAATATCAATAGAATAGTGTTAAATGTCCAATTTCCTTCATTCTGAGAATCTGAACATAGTGAATGATTGAATCTGACAAACTGCAATGATATGAGTTTATTTCCATTTTTGACACTTTATTACACAATACATGATAATAAGTTTACCATCATTTTTACATAATCAACTAACAATGTTGTAAAGATGCAGGAAATGTCAAAAAAAACACTTTTACGTATCTTATTAGTTCAATAATGAGACTGTTAACATGCCTAAGAGTTGAATCTGAGGAAATGTGAAAAAACAGCATAACTTCTAAAATAATACCCCGATTATGCTGATTTACGAACTCAACCTATGTTTTAGTAAGACTGACCACTCCTGTGAGTTTAATGACAATTGGCCTATCTGTTTTTCTTATATTGTGTTTACAGTGTTGCATATATATGCTGAAAAATTAAAAAAAGTGCATAACTACTAAAATAGTGGCCCGATCATGCCGATTTTCGAACTTGACCTGCGTTTTAGTAAGATTGATTACTCCTGTGAGTTTCATGACAACAGGCCTAACGTTTTTCCTTAAAATGTGTTTACAGGGTTGCATATATGCTGAAAAGTGAAAAAACAGCATAACTTCTACAATAATGGCCCGATCATGCTGATTTTCGAACTTGACCTGCTTTTTATGAATATTCATCAGCTCTGTGAATATAAATCCAAAAAGTAAAACTGTCCTCCACTTATCGTGTTTACAAGGAAAGTGCACGGCATCGGCATCGGCGATGGCATCGGCATCGGCATCGGCGACGACAGACGCAGGTGATGGCAATATGTACAGACACATCTGTGTCTATACATAATAAAGCATAACTTCTGCAATAATGGCCCGATCATGCTGATTTTCGAAATTGACCTGCGTTTTATGAATATTCATCAGCTCTGTAAATATAAAGCCAAAAAATAATACTGCCTTCCACTTATAGTGTTTACAATGAAAGTGCACAGCGCCGGCGACGGCAATGACGGGGACGACAGACGCAGGTGATGGCAATATGTACAGACACATCTATATATATTTACTGTACTGTTTGAGAACAGTAAGTGACATGGTTTTTATTCTTAAATGGTCATCATGGGAGCAGTGCCCAAAATAGGTTTTTTTCAAATTTTGATGCAATATTACATAATGTTTAACAGCATGATGACCATCAATTTTTAATAATAAAATATTAGTATCATGGATATTCAGAAAATGTGACTAGCAAAGGTCTTCAGGCCCATGGAACTTCAGTCACAACTTGAAAATGCCAAAATGTAAACAAGGCAGAACTGTTCTGAAATGTTTTTTTTTTTTTTCCATTTTTAACAATTTTCAACATAAAACAAAATTAACAGTTTACTGCCATTTTTATATGATCAACTAAGAAAATTGATGAGATGGGAAAA
>NW_019773513.1:1514249-1529865 GCF_001039355.2 Lingula anatina
ATAGTGTTGATATTAATGTTGTGAACTTTTTCAAGGATTTAGACCCAGTGTTGATTTAGTGTGTTGGGACTTAGTTATAATCGGTAGTTACTAGGTTGGAGATTCGGGACGAGTCTTATCTGCCCAGGGAGGCATGTAACGGGGTAAATATAGTGCCGGTGTGCATAAACCGGGGTAACGTCGAGGGGGAAAAGAAACATGGCGGCGTAGCAGACGCTGAGCAGCTTGTGCACTGCTTAGTAGCTTATATATCGTTAACCTATTAAATTTATGAAAAAGAAAGCACAGCGTTGTTGTACTGGATTGCTGAGGAAGTGCACCGCTACACTAACTATCAAAATGAATCTAGGTTATAACCAGTATTTCAGCTAAAATGGCAGTACACCTCAATATACACGGATGTAGGAACTTTTTGTAATCTTTATGAATGTACAGCCACCAATTTTACTATCAAACATATATGAATAATGATAAAATTATGGTACAAATAGTGTATATTTCAGGCATTGCTTACATTTTGCCAATATATATTTCTGCACAATTTTATATGTGACTCATTTATTTCAGTGGTTTAAAAGTATAAATGTGAATTCATTGAATAATAAGATGTCAGTTGTTGATGATGATACTTGAATTTAGGTGGTTGTTTACTTGCTATAGGATAAGTTTTTTTTTTGTCTGTCATTTTTGTGTCATCTGCTAGCCTAAGGCAGAATAAGGATACAGTGAAAAAATTGGGTTTTAAAAGAGTGCCTAAATTTTTTGGAGCACATATTTCAAACAGCGGTTCTCCTAAAATTAGAAAGTTATATATGTTTAAGTCATTGCTTTGCAGAATGCAATACTGTAACTGTTGAAATTTTTTTGCAATCAGATACACTTTTTACACACATTTTCAAAAAACGTGCTAAACAATTTAGTCATTTCCATCATCCGCCTGGTTCTTTTACTTTCTATAAGGACTAAAATTATGAAGAATAAGAGGAACAACACATGATCCTCTGTCTTTTATATGTAGATTGCAAATTTTATATATACAAATTAAAAATTATGTACTATATCGATGTATATTATTTCAGTTGTCCCACACATCACAGATGCTATTCAAGAATGGGTGGAGAGAGTGGCAAAAATCCCTGTAGATGGTGAGGGGGAGGAGCCTGAAGTCTGCATAGTAGAGGTAAGGCAGCAGGCTCGTAGGATTAAGGAAATGATTTTACTGTTTTCAAGTTGATTTTGAAAAAAATGTGCCTTGATCTTTTAATTAAAGAATTTGAAAGTGCAAAAGCTAGCTGTCCTAATGTGGTCAGTGTTCAGTCTCTTGGTGATATTTTCTGTCTGATCGTACAGCTATTTTCATGTGAGATTTATGGTTTTAATAAGATAATAAGATAAGATAATAAGATAATCCTATCCTATATACCAGTATACTTCTTTTCCAGCTTGGAGGTACAATAGGGGATATAGAAGGAATGCCTTTTGTGGAAGCATTCCGTCAGTTTCAGTTCAGGGCAAAAAGGGAGAATTTCTGCAATATCCACGTCAGTTTAGTGCCATCGGTGAGTTAGCTAAGTACTCAGCTTGCCATGAATAGTTGCATTTACACTTAAATTTATTTTATGGGAAAGCAAATCTGTTAAAGGACTTTTAAAAAATTTTTTAATAGTTCCTTCATCAATTGAAGTACTGGTGTAATTTAGTTTGTATCAAATGCTTATAAGTTTGTAATTCAAACTTATCTGACTTTTATTGTATTTCACTAGATTATATGACTAAAATTTAATGGCAGTGATTTCATTTTTACAATGATATTTTGTAGCCCAAAACAACCGGTGAACAGAAGACCAAACCCACTCAGAATAGTGTGAGGGAGCTGAGAGGACTAGGACTGTCTCCTGATTTGGTGAGTGAATAACATATACCAGACATTTTTTTTAACACGACACAATTGTTTTATAAGTAAATGTATTGGAATATTGATGTAAACCAAGTGCTTTACTGGTTTTGCCTCCCCCCCCCCCCCTCTGTTGCATGCATGTATGATCTTCCTAATAATGAGTTCCTTTGATGTTTTATTCTTGTACTTAGTAGTGTTAAAAAAGATATTTAGAATTCCATAAGAAATAATCTTTGCTTTATATATCATGTAAATTAATTTAGATGACTCTCTTAAGTTTATCCTTTTGAAACATTTTGGTGGTTGAAGATTCATATCAATTCACCATAAAGATCTTTAATAAATAAATAAGTTATCATAATGATGCATCTATGAAGATCTACTATAAAGATGTCATGGTGGTTGAAGGTGAATCAGAGTGAAGTATGAGGCTGTTCTCACTCCAGTGATAATTGAACAGATAAATTTTGGTACAAAAAATAACGACAGAACTTGGTGTGCAGTCCATTTCCACCATGTCACAGTTCACCATCTTAGATTGCAGCCTTTTATGGAATAGAGAGTGGAAGTACAGAAACATGCATATTCTCACTTATTTCACTGTTCACTCATCTGTTTGTGTTTCAGATTGCTGCCAGAAGTACCAGTAAACTGTCTCAGTCTGTGATTGACAAATTGTCCATGTTTTGCCAAGTTGCTCCACAACAGGTAGGATGAGTAATTATCAGTTATTTAGTAATTGAAATGGCACTGGTCCTCCTTTATTCGCCACTCAGAATTAGATAAATATCAAAAAGATTTTGTTCAGTTTGTAAGATAAAAAAACTTTGAATCATATTGTGTATTTGTGAGGAATTATTTTTACATTCTTTGTTGAAAGATGAACTTTGTATGGAGAAATTATAGCAGCCTGCATATTTACTCTGTATGAAGTTGTTACTGCAAGCTGAGCAATATGTCTGAATTTTTTATCATGTTAGTGACATTAATGAAACAGCAGCATGATGAGTTATAAAGTGTAGAGTGAATGTGTCAATTTATCTCACTGCCTTTGTGATGGTTGTATGTCTGTTGGAGACATGTAAAAGGCATAATTTTAACAATTATCTTTAATCATTTATCAACAATATGTTTCATTGTACAAAATCCTAAGACACATAGCAAACAGGTGCTTTAAGAAATACTTATTACTATTATTTTATAATTATTATTAAAATTTATTTTTAATTAGTGGTTACGTTTTTATCAATATACACATTTCCCAAGTGCTAACTACCATACTGCATTCTAAACTGTGAACTAGCTTTGTTTGTAATTCTTTATGTAATAAAACATGGTCTTTCTTAAGTTATTGATTTTCCTTGGTAATAATTCAATAAAATATGAATTTTTATTATTTTAATTTATTTTAAACCAGTTTTATAAAATTTATATAACTTTTGTTATTCCATGCCTTAGGTGATCGGTGTCCATGATGTTACAAACTTGTACAGAGTTCCCCTCCAACTGGAGGAGCAGAACCTTCTCCCATACTTCAGAAAACGCCTCCACCTCCCCATTCCAGATCCAGTTCCCAGGAAGTTGCTGCTCAGTTGGAGAGAACTCGCAGAAAGGTAAAGAAAGAAAAGAAAAACACAGTACAAGTATTCCAATGTATACACTCAGGTTGTCAATTTCATATACAAAATATGTACCATATTATGGTCAAAGATATGATATTTACCCACTAAAGTTTTTTTATTTGCTCATATATTTCTGCTAAATTTCCTCAGGGCGAGTGAGGTAATTTCCTGTAACTAGATATAGATAATTATTATATTTGAGTAGGTAAATATTTTCATATATTTTAATATAATGCTGTTGAGAGAAGAATGTATATACATTGTTCTGAATACAAAGCAGCCAAGTGAAGTCTAGCATTACAGAGTAGTTTATCATAGAAATTGGTAGTGGGTCACACCTTGATGCAAACTGCTGGATCAGGTTTGTTGTCAATCATGCAACAAAAGGAGTAAAGATTCCTTTACTCTCACCTGTTACAGTTTGGGGTAATGAGCAATTTGTTACCAAGGCAACATCATTATCAAGACATATAGGTAATTTTATCAAATTTTGCCTTCCCAAAAGAAAGAATATGTAATATTGGATGCATTTCCCTTGTGGTTAAAAATATTTGAGATGTAATGATTATGTCATGTATTTTGTCTGTTCATTGCAGGTGTGACAGGTTGCACAAGGAAGTTACCATAGCTCTAGTGGGGAAGTACACAGACCTGGAAGATTCCTATGCTTCAGTCCTGAAGGCTCTCCAGCATTCTGCCCTTGCCGTCAATCATAAACTCAAAGTAAAAGTAAGGAGCTTTCATAATAATAAAGTCTTGTTTTGTAAGACCAGACTTAACATGACACTTAATTGTATTTTCACATTGAATAAACAACTCTTTTTCACATGGCAGAGCGTGCATATTGATATGAGGTGAAATATATTATCAGAAGTATCTCAATATTGTTGTAATGTTCCACTTTGCAGTACATTGAGGCTTCAGACCTAGAACAGAGCACTCAGCATGATCATCCAGTGAAATACCATGAAGCATGGCAGAATCTTTGTAGTAGCGAGTAAGTTGATATGACCATTAGACTCTGGATTTTGGTGTGAAGTTGAAGTCAATTTTTGTTTAAAAGTTTGTCATTTAACTTGGACTTATATGTACAGGCAAATTTGTTTCTATAAAATTGATAATACCAGTGTCTTTCAGAAACCTGAGCTTGGTTTTGTAATAAAAAAAGTCACATTTACACTAGAAGCTATTGTGGACCTTATATTTAATATCAACAATTTTTCCCCTGAATGTTATGGTCAACTGACCATTAAAATCATCATTACTGTCACTATCCTTAAAGCATTACTATTTTACCATGGTCTATTCTATGGCACTGTGTTTTAATGCTTTCACATGTAATTTCAGTGGTGTTCTTGTACCAGGTGGTTTTGGAGTGAGAGGAGTAGAAGGGAAAATGATGGCATCCAACTGGGCCAGAAGAATGAACAAACCTTTCCTTGGTAAGCAATATTATGTCGGTTGCATTTAATGTAAGAGAGGAAATTTCCCTTCAGTAACATATTATCATCTATAAATTCATGATTCATTAGTATTATTTAGTATTTTCAACATTATTACAATTAACGTTTTTTTCTAAGCCTTATAATTCTCATTAAGATTTGGACTTTCTTTACAATGTGCATCCTACAAATGCACATTGCTTTAGTTGAGATCTAAAGTTTGTATGCAGTAACAATTTTATATTCTCATCCAGGAGTGTGTTTAGGCTTACAATGTGCTGTGATAGAATTCTGTAGAAATGTGGTAGGTTGGAAAGATGCTAATTCCACAGAGTTTGACAAGAATACAACACATCCAGTGGTAAGTCTCTACTGCAATGATACTAATGGCGGTGCTAACGATAACACTTGCCAATGTAGCAAAACGCTAAAACAGACTTTCATTAGGTAAATAAAATTGGATTGATTTGACTCGTTTTGGTCAAATTTAAATCATTTGGAGAAAAAAAGTGTTGAATAAATAGTCATTTGGCTAAGCTAAAAAAAAATTGGTAGTGATACCCCAGAATGGGATATTAATCTTGCAATGAATCTTTTTATTATCTCACTGTCAAATACCAAGTGTCTTTGTAAGTGTATCTCACAAAGTCATATATATTTATTTACATGTAACAGTTTTCATTTTTGTAAGGTTTACTTTGTATTATTTTGTCATGATAACCATAGGGGACTCCTGTAGTGAAATGAATATCTGAGTTACTCAATTGTTTGGAAAACAGATGAAATTGATTACCACCTTTTTCTCTGACTTACATACAAAAAAAATAAAAATAAAAAAACAAGTGAATTTTTTTTACATGTGAAATGTCTTCATTTTGAGAATGACCACAACAGCACCTTCAGAGTTATAATCTAAAGAGAAAAAAATCATTAACTTCGTTTGTTGTGTGTACTTAGATAAAACATTACATCTGACTAAGAAAAAAAATTGTCTGTTTTCCAGGTGATAGAGATGCCAGAGCATAACCCTGGACACATGGGAGGTACCATGAGGCTAGGCAAGAGGAGGACAGAGTTTGTGGAGCAAAGTTCTATACTCAGTAGGTGGCAGAAAATGACTATACATTTTGTAATTATGTCCCACTTTGGTGTGTTAACCCTAATGGAAGCACATGCCCTTTTCTTTCCTGTTCCTTAAAATAGTATTTATGTTATAAATGGTGATGGTCAAGTTTTGTAATCTTTTGTAATGTAGGCTAATGATAGAGAGAGACTTGGCGACTATTTATGACTTATGGCTAGAATTACACATTTGGCCCAAAAGTATATAAATGAATGAAATACAAATGTTGATATATTTAATATATTAGTGTGTAAGTTGGACAACTTTTAAAGAAACATATTGCAGGGGCAGATCCAGAGATATTTCTGACAGTCTTCCACATTATCTTTGTTGATCCATCCTCCATTTTTTGACTGTCTTCCGACAGAAAAAATTAGGTACTCATCAATGTAAACTTACAAATTTGACCGTCTTCCGGAAGACCCAGAAGACCGCCTCAATCAGCCCTGTATTGGCACATATATATGCCAATGTTTGGCACAGGCAACCAAATTCCATTGAAATCATAAACTGCAGCCTAGAGAACCACATTCTGTATTATTAGTACCACCAGCGTGTACGCTGGCGGTACTCATGGTTTTAGTCTCGACCCGTCTCGTACGGCTCCGTAAGCTCCGCCGGCTCCGTGAGCTCCGTCGGCTCCGTTGGCTCCGCAGGGTGTCGTGGGATACAAGTCACCGTTGCTGCCTCTCAACCTTTTGCTGCATGTTCATATTAGAAAAAAAAAGATTGCAAAAAATATAAGGATTATGTCAAGATAAAAGGTTCAGTGACATGTATATCAGGTTGGCATTTTCAGACCAAAATGTCAGATAGCTTGGGTTAAACCTGTCTGAATGTCATTGTTAAAACAATGTAAAACATGGAGCACTTTTTGCATCATTGTGGAGGTTTAGTCGTTAAAGATAATCTTAGATTTGATTCCACTGCTTGCTTTTGACTTGCAATATATTTGTTTATTCTGCTGGGTATCGAGTTGCACTGAGTGCCATCTCTAAATTGTCTGATAGGACATAAGGTGAGGATAAATTTGACAGTTTTTACGAGTTCACCAAGTGCAGACAAGTTAAAATTTGTCATCCTTCTCCTCTGTTATAAGCTATTAAAGTTATAAGCTCGTAAAGTCAGCCAGCGATCCCAGTGATATGTAGGCATCAATCGACCCAAGTGGACCATTAATTATTTTAAACTTGTGCTTCTTAAGTGTAAAAATAATTCAGCCACCAGTATAGTTCCTCAAAGTATTAGTCCTTGATTTTAACACAGTAGTTGTTCCAATAACTTTTTGTTGTAGTAAATTAATCAAAGCATCTTTATATGGCTCTTATGCCATGGATTCATAATACTTCAGAAAATGTTTAGACCTGAAATGTCAGCATGCACTTGAGGGAGCAATATCATCAGATTTTTTTTCACAATGTTTGTAAATGTGATGATATTTAGATAAATATTACTGTTCACTGGTGGAATGGCAGTGTTTTGCCTTGTTTATGATGTGTTTATAATACAAACATGCCCTTAAAGGTTTTTTTTTTTTTTTTTCAGAGAAATTGTATGGCAACCCAGACTATGTTGAGGAGAGACACCGACACAGATACGAGGTGGATTTAGAATTTTTTACTGCATCATTCATTAGTTTCTGACAAAGCTTTTAAGTTTTTATTTTCCCCCCATTGTGGAATAATTTGAGTTAATTGAGTTTCCCAATTTACTATGAAGAATCAGAGAGATTGATTAATCAGAGTAAAGGGAAATATTAAAAATTGATTATGGGCATCAGGTTGGCTTTCCTTTGCCGCTGAGCTTTCAGCCTTGACTGATAGGTTTTGATTGACTGATTCCAAGATTTTTGAGATAGCTTAATGTTAGACCTGGAATTCATTTGTAATTAAAGAAGGTGAACCCTAAAAGCCTATTGTATTACGGCTGTGATGAATTTAGACAGGGTGTTTTTCTGTCTTATTTGCAGGTCAACCCAAGTCTTGTATCCGAGATGGAAAACCACGGTTTGAAGTTTGTTGGGCGTGATGTGGAGGGACAGAGGATGGAAATACTAGAACTTAAAGGTAATAAAAGTCTATTTTTAAAGGTAGTCTTTTTTAAAGGTGTTGCAGCATTTTTAACTTGAGGCATTTATTATAAAGGAACTGGTCTCAGCGTTCAGAAGCACTCTCACAAATATTGTTATAAAAAGTTCAGGTTGCCTTTAGTAGTAAGCAGCAAGTAGACCTCATCTCATGAGAATATAGATTCAGGGCAGGGTTTTGCCTCTTTGTATTGTGTTATGGATATGACCAGAATTGGGACTTATGTTCACTCCTGCAAATGATTAATATACATTTTGTAGTTATGTCCCACTTTCAAGTGTTAAGTTAAACCCTGGTGGTAGCATGTCCTTTTTCCTTCCTGTTCCTTCAGGTGCTATTGTTTATGTTATGTATATTATAGATGGTGATGTATGCTAAGTTTAATAAGCTTTGCCGTTGTGTCAATAGAGAGAGAGAGAGACTTGGTCAGCGTTGTATTGAATTTTTTATGCAAATAAAAATCAAAAATTGAGCAACTAGAGTTCAATGCCTTTGCAATTGACCATGATGACTGCATGTTAATGCTTATGATATTTACATTTTGTCTATGGAAAACCTTCCAGAAAGATTGTTTCATTGTTTATGCACAAAATATGAATAAGGTTTGAAAGGCATCCACCAATGCATGCTAAAGTAAACACTCATTGAAAGTCTAACAAGGTTTGATTTCCAGCACCTGTGTCATTTACTGTGCAAGTTGAAGGTACCAAACAGCAAGGTGTGAATCCAATCTCTTTAGTGAAATTAAGCCTGAAATCTGCAAGTCTCATTTTATACTGGAGGTTTTGTGGGAATAAATGTGATTCACTCAAGTGTGCGCTTATACTGATCAGTGAGGTCCGAAATGTTCCCTCTTCATCTCGGTCTAGTCTTTTTGTGTTAGATTCCGTTATGACATAGGCGAGTCCACAAATCTTCTTAATAGGTGAGAAAAATATTTGCATTGTTACATATCAACTTGAATGTTTCCAAGATAAAACAAAATTTGCTTGGTTGGGCAGGTTGCCATTATTTAACCTTTGCAAATGGCCTCTTAGGTGAAATGACTAATTGTTCAACATTAGGGATTATTAGAATAATTAATCTTGTTTGTATTTAGCAGGCTTGTTAGATGCAAGTTAAAACTGGAGCCATTCTTTCAACACTACCAATTATTCTCTCATACCAGTATAAGATTACTATTAATAAGCGCACAAATTAGAGCAACTGTTGATTTGACACCCCTTGTTTTGGAGGCCCAATTTACATAGAATGTACAATATGATAATAGCAGTGTATTTGGTAGATGAGATAATAGTTTTAAATTAGATGTATCTTATAAATTGTGTTGGAAGGTCAGCCGTTATAAGCCAATGATTCATTTGCCCTTTTATCTATATCATAAATTTTGGGGAATTCAATTATTGGTTTGACACCAATCTATGCATTCTATTTAAACGAAGGCAGTTTCATAAATAGAAAGGTGGCAGAATTCCTGCCTTCAAGAGCACACAGATTTCATTAATAAATAGTACATCTAATGGAATGTCTAAAAAAAAAAAGATAAAAGAGATTTTTTGTGAAAAATCACAGGATGAAAGAAAGCAGAATGTGATCTGCACATTGTACACTGGATATATATCATTTTGATGAGCAAAAACGTGACCTTTTGATGATGAATGTGCTCATCGAGAATTAGGAAGAGGTCTCATTGGGTTCTAGCAGAACTCATTCCCATTCATTAAGATCATGAAATTGTCAGCAGTAAAGAAGGATATTATGTAAACTGAAGCAGTTCTTCAGATTTTTTTTATAAGACCTCCTCAGACAATTCTACCGTCTCAAGTGTGCAATGTCTTCTCTCATGGCCTCACTGTAGTCAGACATACGTTGGCTTGTTGATCTTGCTGTCTCCTGAACTTAAATAAAACACCATTTCTAGCATCTCCAACCTCGGTATACAAAGTCTTTCGTGTTATGATGTGAGAAAGCGTTCCACTATCTGTCATCATAATTAACTTTACCTATTACAGTTGCTTTTAAAAAGTGTACCGTGTTATTTGATTTGATTATGCCAAAAGTGCTTGCTAAAATAACCAATATCTAAGCATCACTTTGAAAAGAATTTTAATACTCACTGTTACTCTGAATGTTAAAGGTATGCTATCCTCTTTTGAAAATGTCCCAAAGTCTATTTTCTAAGTCTATATTTTACGGCAAAACTACTTATCTTCCTCAATTCAAACCTTTAAGATGATAAAACCTCTCAAACATAAGTAACTAATGTTGATATTTCCTTATGAAATATGCAAGAAGACATGACAGTGTAAGTAACTTGCCAGCCATTTAGAACTAAATTATTGATTTATAAGAAATGGTATAAAACATAGGATAACTTTTATCTAGAGCTGTTATGGCGCGTTAAAACAATTTCCCCATCAAAGATGCACTTAGAAGTAAAATTACCCGATGAATTACTAAAGTGATGCCTTTTAAGGCACAGCTGCAACTATTGTGATTGCTTAATTAATGTGTTTAAGTCTTAATGTACTTGTGGAGAGTTATATTAACTGCATCAAAGATGCCCTTGGCACTGAACTCTTATAGCATGGACACCCCATGGCACTGTGTGTGTAGCTATGTAAAAGAACAGCATTAGGAAATGTCAATTTTTTCTTTCAGTGTGTGTTTTATTAAGCAGTAGGTTGTCCCATCTCATCATCTTAAGTATAACTAATAAATCATAAAATGAACAAAAATTTTGATTAAAAGTTACTAACCCTTATCAATTTATTTTAAGAATTACTAACCCTTATAAATTGATAAATTTGAAAATAGTTTAACTAGAGTTAATTAGCTATTAGTTAAACTAGAGATAGTTTTGTTCTCCACGTTTCTTAACAAATTAATCACTGAACATATTGTGATATATATATATATATATATATATATATATATATATATATATATATATATATATATATATAAAGTGTTCTATTAGTGGTCCAGTGAAGTCCAGTGCCTGCATTAAGATTGAAAGTCTTAGGCTGCATTCACAACAGCAGACTAACTAATTCGTGGATCAAATGTGACAACCCACTTAAAAGTTTGCCATCTCATCCCTTAATAGTCACTGAATAGACTCCCTGTGGGGATTATACAACAGGCATTTAAGTGGGTCGGCCATATTTGATCAGTGGACTAGTCTTAATGCAGGTTCTGGACTGGACTGGACATGTACAGCTTCTGCCAGCTTGTTGAATACATGTAAGATATCGTACTGATGAAATAAAAAGCTGATCCTTTTGCATGTACTTTAATGCTTTATGCATGGTTTAATGCAGAAAAGAGATTAAATCATATTTTGAAAAGCAGATGGTCATTATCCATCGGCCTGGTACATTTGTTGTAGTAAGGAGAGTGATCCAGATTATACTTATTGCTTTTGCCTAGTGATGTGGTATAAACACACCAGCTTTACCACCTACTTTTTGTAAACTTTTGCTGTGAACTTTCTGATTTAATGTTACCTTGACAGTATGGGCGTCTAGGAATTTACACAATTGCCTATGCCATCAAGAATGCGTATTTCCAATTTGCAGCCAATTTGTTGTTATGTTTTTTAAGAGAAGCAGAGGATTTTGTTGCCCTCGATGCTCACTGTTCCAAGGGGGAAAAAAACTCCCTTGTTTTAAAGCATTCACTTTGTACCTGTCATACTTGAATGTTCTCTAAAAGTAAGAATGTAACATTTCAACACAGGGGAGCTGGCCTAATCAGGAACTAGAAAAGGTTAAAAAGGCAAGTAAATCACATTACTTGAACAAAATGAAAAGTCCAAATGTCTTCAGGGTGATGAATGGAAACGAATTTGTACAGTGTTCTTGGAGAATGTCAAGCCGCCCTTGCGATGATTTATTGCCTAGAAATTCAGAAACCACTTAATAAGTGCAGCTTGTTCCATGCAGTCAATTACCTCCATTCAATGTAAAAGGCAAAATTGGTGCTTTATTTGCTTTGGTTACTAAATGTGTTGTGAACTGACAAGACCAATTGATTTGCATTTGATAAGTGTTATCCCTTTATGTCATACACGAAAAAAGTGAAATTAAAAAGTTTCCCTTTTCTCTCCATTATACTGCCATGCATACTTTTTAAATTTTTTAATGGATATATCTGTCTTTCTCATTTAATGAAAATATGGTTATTTGACTAAAAGGATGGGTTTATTATGCTGGCATGGTACTAGGCTGTTTTTGTGTTATGCAGTCCTTTTACATTGTAAACATACTCTTTGTTTATTCCTGTTGAATTTTTTACCCATTTTTTAAAAATCTTAAAGTAGAAATTAGGTAATTTGATTAGCAGTTGATGTTATCACAATCTGGTCAAGGCGACACATTTTACAGGAATGAGAATTTTTTTTTACTATTGACAGATTTCCAACTTTTTGGGGGCCAAAAATATCCAGGCCTAGGCGGCCTCGAGGACCCCACTCAATATTTTCCGACTGTTTCACTAAATGGCAGTCTCATCTCTGATTTTATTAAGTAAGCAAAATTGATATCAGTTGCAAAGCCTGGCAATAATCTGTAATGCACAATTATCAAGGAACAGCCTATGAATGCCAAAAAGCACTACTGCATGATAATTGTGTAAAATGAGAGGCCAGCTGAATATGAAGAGCCAGGCTAATATTTTATGAGCTTTATAAATGGTTTGTGGTGTGCAGTCTGTTTCGAAAGGTTTAGATAGGTGGTAAGTGCGTGGATCATTTAGGCCCCCCCCCCCCCCCCCCAAATTTTTTCAAAACTTATAAATGTGACATTTCCAAGCAGCCTATTTTGTTTGTTTGTTTGTTTGTTTGTTTGTTATGTAATAGTCATGTTTATCCTCTGGCGATAAGACAACGAAAATAGAAACCATTCAAGTTTGTCCAAAGCATCATGTTGTTTTGAAGGCATGACAGGCATGGAAAGGCAGTTCCAGGTCATCACCTTTGCTGATAACAGACACCAAATATAACATCAAAGGTATCACGTCTGTTTGATTGATTTTTTAAATGCAAATGTTATTCTGTTACCATTCAGGTTCCAAGAATTGCGTCAAAATTGAACATCGGTGCACTCTCTGATGCAGTCATTAGTTTTTCCTACAAAAAAAGTTTCCTGAGATAAGTACAAAGCAGCTCTTTGAAGGGCACTCATGAATTAGACTGATTTTCCATAATAATGGCAAAGTGCAGACATTCATTAGAGATAATGTCTTTCCCATGCTAAAACAAACCTTATTGATTGGATCTTCATCTCTTATCACTCTGAACGATATACTTTAGTAATACAGACTGTACTGGTACACTTTGAGAGGTCCTAACATGAATTAATGCTACAAAGGGTTTTAGCTTAAGCTTGCTTTAACATCGATGCTTCCCACTTTTTGGGGAGAACTAAGACCCAAAGTATATCTTTATCTTCTATCCTAGGGGAGAAGCAGGATAGCCAGGCTGTTAAGTTGTCAAACTCTCAAAGTGTAATGGTACAAATATAAGACTGTTGCTAAATATACTGCTTGATTTGAAAAGAGCCATAATGCATCACATTTTAACAAGTTAAAGGGATGAGAACTCTTCATTTTGGCAGGAAAAGTGCCATGAAATGGATTTGCTTGTGGAAAACAACCATTTTTCCCATCTTGTCCGATGGTCAATGATTCCTTTCCAACATTCAAAGTTAGTCCATTGCTTTTCTTTGAAAAACTGTGGTTTTGTAAGAATCTCTTGAGAGAGTATTGAAGAGGGTAGCCATTTCTGAAGGGCCATATGGTCTGATGGCAAGCACTGATTTGGAATAATTGAGATAACTGCCATTTTGGTGAAATTTATTATATTCTTATGTGTTGTTTACAATGTATTTATTTTGGACAATTGAATCTCATATGAAGAGTTGTTTTAACTATGCTTCCTAAGGTTCATAGTTTTCCACCAGAGAAAGTGCATGCCTGTGCTTATCTTCAATTCCAACACACCAAATTCTCGGAGGGTATTGGTGCAGACTGTATCACTGCAGGATATGGTAAGGGCCAAAGATAAATCTCTACTGGAGAACTTAGATTAACTATCACTCTCAAACAATAGCCATTCTGTATAATGTTTGAAGCAGTTATTTTAAGTTAGTAGATTATTACTATACTGACTTATCATGGAGCACTTATTGACTCAAATTCCTAGTCTTAAAAGTTGAGTAAACCACTCCACAATTGTATTATAATTCATCCCAGGTTTCTCTCTTAGACACTACAATACTGGGACCCGTTCCAAACTTCGGCTTACATAACAGAACAATTTGACTTATAGCCATGTCTGGAGGTGGCTGCATGAGAATGGAAATTTGTGATTTATTATGCCACAAGACTAATTTGTCACCAGATCTACTCCAACGTGCATGTTGTCAATTTGTTATCAATGTTTTGTTAAGTTAATTGGTATTTTCCTCTGTGAATGGTTATTTTTGGTTCATTCAGGCATGTAAGCTGCCGTATCATTTTCCAAATTATTTAATCCTGCTCTCTTTTCGTAATGGTGTTCTGTTCACAAGAAATGTGTGTTTTCAGAAAAGCTATTCTTGACAGATGGTTAAAATGACTAAATTATCATGTGAAGGCAATCAGCCGTTATACTAATAACTGTTTGCTCATACCTGGGTTGCTAGCAATTTGGAGACAAACTGTAAATAAAGCTATAAAAAGAAAAGCCAGGCCATATGCTTTTATAGAACTGGTTTATCTTCTTTGTAAGGCTGATAACAGTGTTGTTAGATCATTTACGTGGAAGTGTTTCTGTAATTGTACATACTTACGACTTGATGGAGCACTTGCTATGGTTTGCTGAGTGCTGTGAGTGCTAGCATCTCTAAATATTCTTGTTACTTCAAAAAAATTGTTTTGCAGGGACTTTTTAACATGTTTCTGTTTTTTCTCAAACCTTTGATCAAGTTTTTAAATGGCTGACAAGTTAAAGAAGGCAGATGTGAAAGATTACAGAGCTACTTGGGGCACATGGGTTTTCAGAGCATTGAATCCAAGGCAAATATAAACTTTTTTTAGGAATATGTACTGTTTGCTTTGCTAGATCAGAGTTGGACCTTAAATGTTATATCAGTGCTATGATATCTGGTGTAGTGGATATATGTATTTCTATGTACCCAGTGCTACACTTTGCAAGACATCTTTATCTGTGATAGCCTTACAAAATTGTTAATGGAATAGGGAAGAATTGTACCATCAGTTCACACTATTTTGTCACCTTTCAGCAGTTGCTTTCTTTGACAGCTATAAGTACCATCAGCTAGTGTGCCACTGGCAATACTCATGGTTTTAGCCGCAACCCTTCTCGTATGGTTCTGTGTTCTGTCACTGTTACCACTTCCCTTCCTAGACTACAATGTCCAGTGTCCCCCCCCCTCCCCCCT